>JAECUM010033130.1:0-31971 GCA_016617855.1 Megalonaias nervosa | reverse complement strand
ATCAGTATCAAAAAGGAACTGTAGAATAACAATATTACTGAAATCAGAACAGATCGCAGGTATTTCAAATAAACTATCAGTGACAGAACGTCATCTCAGGCACTTCAATGATGCCAAATGATCAGCTACTGGCGTACGACTTAATCTTTCTGCGGGTGCCATTAAAGACGCAATCAAGACGGGCGGTATATTTCCACTTCTTGCAGCTATACCAGCATTGATAGCCGCTGCATCACCAGCTGTTGCAAAAGCATCTGCACTTGGTGCTGTTGGAACTGCCGCTAAGATGGCATTAAAGAAAGCAACAAGCCAAGGACTAAATACTTCCTAGAATAGGTCGATCCGTTCACGGATTGGGTCTAAGACTGCCAGAAACCCCTCATTCATGGTACGGTCAATCCGCGAGGAAATGTCTAGGACTGCCTGGGACACATCGTTGATATTTCCCATGTCCAATTTCTATTTACTTGATGCTTCTAAGCGATTAAACATAAAAAACTTCAGAGGCGTTTTTATGCGTGATCAATTACCAAAACAACCAAACCGTGTTGAAACCGGTATCATTATTCTCGATGGAAGTTCTGGTCCAGGCACTCATTGAGTCGCATACGCGATTGATCCACGTGGAGTTGTTTATTTCGATTCATATGGGTTGGCAGCAGCGAAGGAATTTTTAAAATATGTCGACAGACTTCAAAACACTCCCGTATGGTATTCAACATTACCAATACAGACAATAACTGATCCGCCAATATGTGGCCGTGAAGTAATTGCTGTACTCGACGCTGTGTCATCGTCAACATTTTCGTAGAAACACAAATAGAACCGTTAATGAATTGTTTGGAAGTCCAGCAGTCGTCGTCATTAAACACTCTGACATCATAAAGATTACCGATGATATAGTATATACAGTAGCGTCTGGATCAGCATTATGGATACCACTCAATAAATCTATTAAACATTGCGCTGAGGTTACCGGCATATACAGGTTCTCAGTACTCGGCACTACAACATTTACAATATTTACCACGATTTCACGGTGTTCTCCAATCCTGACTCTGTCTGGATCTATGTTAGTGATATTTGATCAAATCGACGAGGGAACATTTGTGGTGGAACCCGAAGAAAAAGGATTCCCGTTTTGTATTATTGGTGTCGTGAATTAGTAGTTAAACTATCACCTACATAAATTATATAATGAACCAATTGATTCACGTTATTACAGCGCAACATTACAGATACGAGCAAGTGTGTTTGTTGCAGACCCAACTGAAAAATATCATTGATGAGTATACAGTAAAACAGTATTTTCTTCCCTTCAAGGATATCGAAATAATTATCCGTGGCGGTATTTGGGATACGAAATGATTAGTATTGGCTGGGAAGAAGTAGAATTTAAGAGTGAATATTTTACTGCAACTGACGGTACAAGATTTCCAAAGCTAACTAACCCTATCTTTCATCATGATGATAATTTAAAGGCACATATGAACGAAAAATATTTTTATTCGTTCGTCGATGTCATTACCCCTGAGCACAAGTGTGTGTGCAGCAAACTGCGTCAGTTGTTTCAAAGTTACATACGAGAATATCCCAACGACGATCTAAAGCAGCAAATCATTGAAACGATACAGCATCTAAATCAGGTTGTATCCGACCTCAAATATATTAATTGGGTTATTATTGAAACAGTTATTGCTACTGGTAATGATTTCGTCTTTGATATACCTTCTTCTGAGGTGACAATTAAGTAGTTATTTCTTGGGCATTACGCGATCACAGAAGCAAAATTACCAACATTCATATTACCAGGATTCAACTCCGATGAGTTGACAAAAACAGTCAATGACATCATTGATGAATATTTTCCATCGATACTAGAATCATGGAGAAAAATATTCCCTCCTCCAGGTATTCTCAAACATAACAATGATCCAGACGACGGTGGTCGTCATATATCACCAGATATTGTCAATATCACACCAACAATCACAGTCAATCTGGTGTGTGATGCCATCGATGGCAGCTATCAAGTAGATCTTGAAAAATTCAGGCAGGCACAGCAAGGATATATCCTATGTTCACCCACCCCTGAAGTTCCGCCTGGGTTTTAATTGTCTGTACTCGTTAATCTGGTTTATCTGCGATGTCATAATCCGCTATTATCACGAATACATTTCAGACTTACTGACCAAAGTGACACTTGCTTTATTTAAGAAATGCAGTTTTGACAATAACTTTGTATGTGAGATCATGACCTGACTGAATTTTTGAAATCTCCTAAAAATAAATCTGAGTCAGAATAAAAATAAATCTGACAAGAATACAAATAAAGCTGAGTCAGAATAAATAATCTAGTCAGAATATTTAAATCTGCCAAGAATAAAAACAAATCAGACAAGAATAAAAATAAATCTGACAAGAATACAAATAAAGCTGTGTCAGAATAATAATCAAGTCAGAATATATAAATCTGACAAAAATAAAAATAAAATCTGACAAGAATAAAAATAAATCGGAGTCAGAATAAATAATCTAGTCAGAATATTTAATTCTGACAAGAATAAAAACAAATCAGACAAGAATAAAAATAAATCTGAGTCAGAATAAATAAATCTGACAAGAATTAAAAAATCTGACAAGAATAAAAATGAATCTGAATCAAAATAAATAATCTAGTCGGAATAAATAAATCTGACAAGAATAAAAATAAAAATAATAGCAAATTGAAGTACCTGACAAGCAAGTTGAATGACGTCGAATATATCTCATCTTGGGTAATTGTTGCGTAGACATACCCCCTGGTGAATCGCTAAATGCGAAACGAAATTTTAGAGATTCAGAGGGTTGTCTAAGCGCGATAAAAACACCCTCCAAGTGAACCCCGGGCGCGCTTTGAGGTTTGGGGGTGCCAGGCGAGTTAAACATGGAATTAGTTTTTTTTTACAATTACCCGTACAAGTATATCTCGTCTTTTTTTAAATGCCCGCAGAAGCCCCCGCCCAATTATAATAAGCATCAGTCGCTAAACGCAAGACAAGATGTCTATTGCATTTCTCGAGACTCGAACATATGAAGTAGTTTCCACTAGTCGATCTAACATTGTCCGTACGCCTTAACCACACGACTACCGAGCTCTTACAGATATATAGGTGAATATAGATATATAACTATTCACTTTCACAATCCCATCTGACTTCGTCATGTTGTTTACAATCGTACATACTTACATAAATTTGTCCAACTGTCTTACACGTGAACTCACAATCATTTATGTTTTGTATTCTCGTGATAACTCTGATCTAACTTTCTCAATCGCCTGTGCGATTGTCTGTATGTGTGTGTGATTTGGATTTTTAACGTAGCTTTAACAATTTTTCAGTAATATCGCTACGATGTCTGCAGTGTGACAGTTTTATAGTGATGTTTAGCACTGGAGCATCATGCCGCAGACATGTAGCATGATGTCCCACCCAGTCACATTATCCTGACACCAGGCCAACCAGCCCTAACACTAACCTCTTAATGCTGAGCGCCAAGCAAGGCAGCTGTTCGTACCATTTTTGAAAGTCTTTGGTATGACTCGGCCGGGGTTCGAACCCGCGAACTCCCGCATCCGAGGCGGACGCCCTGTTCGAGTGAAACAAATATCTGGATGTTTTTATCATCATCGACATAAACTAGAGATTGTTTCATCGCTTGCTGGAGTAATTTAATAAACCTTTATTCGGCTGCTAGAGCATATCTTCCGTCGTATTTAAGATCCTGTAACATTTCAAAATCATTTGTGATTTTTTCAGGATCCAATTGGTCAGAAAGTTCTATATCATCATCATTTTATTTTTAATCGCAGAAATAATTGTATTAAATTTTCGGAATTCATTATATAATAAATACTTGTTTAAATAGACTGTTCCAGTGGTCGCCCACGTATACCTGGAAATCTAAAAAGAACTTACCTAGATCAAGGCGTACTTTGACTTGCATGACTGATAACATGAAAACCACAAAAGAATAATCGCGGCCGTCACAGATACAAGCGAGGCTACTGTTTAATCACTCTACCGGAGACAGAGTTATTTCCCTTGACAGTTCTTGCGGTGTGTAATATTGAAATTTATTTTTTGTTTATATTTCTTTAAAAACGCTGATCTGTATATTTTATTTGCGACATATTGTGCCGAACACGCGACAATAACAAAATATTTACCAGCTGCATTTATCGATGGGAATATTATTTTTTCGCCTGTCTCCACGTTCACAGATATAACTGATCTTCGAAATTTATTGTATTTGCGGTACCTCCACGTGCAGAATTCTGACTCTGTGTAATAGCTCGTAAATTACTCAAAGAATTATTTTTCGGATCTGAATCAATATGATTGATCATAAGTCCATCTTTGATCAGTCCGTGGAAACATTCATAGACAAACCTGTGACAAAGATACATTTTCCCCCGGCATTGAACGTGAGATATCCAGTATTAATGACAGCACCGTCTGATCTTTTAGTCGACAGTTCCTGATAATGCCATCACGCGATGCCTCATAATTATTAACGATAGGATATGTTCCAAATTCATTTTGCTCCATTTATATAGCAGTATTATTTTTCTAAATAATTATTATTTTATTACTAGAAAAAATATATGGGGTATCTCTAGCCCGAAAATCTAGCGAGATAGCCTTCTGCGTTTTTTCACACCTGCCTTAATTATAACATGGATGAATTTACGAGATTATCTGCGATTAATCCCTCCGAAGCTAGATTTGATCTTGACAGAATAACCCCTGATTTGCCGAGACGAACTCTGGTTGATTTGACGAATAAGACTTTAATCAATCGTATCCGTGAAGCCAAGAGAGAATTTCAAAACGATGGTGCGGCTCATGTGTGATCAACATTCAGAATCATGCAAGGCGTCAATGCTACAATGAATGACAAGCGGGCAAAGACAATTATTGATTATCTCGACGAACAAAAATATATTTTTAGAATAAAATTTATCGTAGCGGTAGATACCGCCGCGGTAGATGACATCTGGATCATCCGTGGCAAACCTGACCCTGTTCTATTACATCACGCTGGAAATATTGTCACGTTAAATAAAAATTCCAAACCAAGAATACTGACTGGTATCGACAAACCTTATTATGAGTGAGCATATCCTGTGACGGCAGTTGTTTATGCGATATATCCGCTGAATGATAAACCTAGTGTTAATAACCTCCTGCCGATGAAAATTTCTCGCTTGAATTGTGTTGCTAAACGAGTTGTAGAACACTTTACAAACGCGAAACGAGGAAACAGTTTAACGGATTTACGACGTAAAACAATAAATAAGTGGGTAGAAACAGTTAAAGATACCGGAGCATCTATCAAAGACGTTGCTGAACTGGAAAAAATCCCAATAACGGTGAAGACGTTAACGGGTGAAGTTTTATACGAATCAAGCTATAAATCGAAAGGAGCTTGATAGAGATTATTGATCATAACGCACACGCGTGGACGTCGGACGTAACAATATTTCCATGAAATCGAACTGTTCATTTTATAACGGTGATATGTTTTTATCTGAAATATCAGCAAGAGCGACCCTGTATCCATGTGGTTGTTTCAAAGTTCAGAATCTGTGAACTATGATCAGTTTGTACGGTCCAATGGAGATATTTATCGTACAGAATCTCCTTATAACAAAATGAAATATCTTTCGTTGAAATACACGAACGATACTGATTGTATCAAACGATTACTCAGTAACTGATTCACCGTTCCGCCAGTTGCTGCCCACGCTGCTCAGAAGGAAAATACATGGAAACCAACACGGGTGGAATTTTTTGAAGATGTCCAACATAGTGTGGACTATGGACACGGCGGATTATGGAATACGGAATACGATTATAAGGATGTTATCTCGGTTGATATGGTTGCATGTTATCCTGGAAGTTTTCTTGGAATAGGAGAGTGTTCTGAGTATTTCAAAAGATTTGGACATCCAACACACGAGATGACCAGAGCTGCGATAAATGGACCCTTGCCAAATTTTAACTTAACTGGATTCGCGTGTATTGAGTCATTCGAGTTTGCATCGAAAACCTTTTATCCGGTTGTCGCTGTTTAGTTTGGAAAACATTTTGCCGAACGCGGTTGGGCTCCAATAGTTTTATTACGATATATGCTTGATGTATAAAGATTGAAATCATTGGTCGTAAGTGAAACAATTATATCATATCGTCCGCAGAAACAAGTTTGGTTACCACAACAGAAGAAATATTACCCTTGATGAAAATCTGGACGATAGCAATCTCGAAAATAAACTTGCAAAGGATCTTGGCAGAACAATAATTGGTAAATTTACACAAGGAGGATCATATGATCATAAACGACATTGCACATGATTAATTATCTACGATGCTGACTTGATTTCATATTTGTTGATGCAACAGAGAGAAGCATATTTATAAGTCGGAATAATACTTATTTATCGGACGGAACTAAATTAGGTACAATTGTTATTTACACTGATGGTGACTCACTACAGTTTACTTATTTAAGATCTTCAATGCTCGCCTACGTTTCGATAAACTTATTATTGATGATAAACAGATTTCCTGATACCGCGGTTAGAGTCTCCACGGCTTCATTTTATATCAATAAAAAAATACCGGATTTCTAAAACAAATACTTATCGGTGCTGATGCATCATGGGGCGAATGGAGAATAAAGCGAGAAAAGATTATTAGTTATTCTGAATCCACCGACGTTGAATCTAAGGAAATATATTACAGAAATAAACAGATGTCAAAACTTTCATCGGCTCCATCGGTATATGATCCTGTGGCCAGACATAAAACAGTTTATCTCAATGGACCCGGAGGTTCTGGTAAAACAACACGTGCGATTGAATTATTTCGGAATTTTGATATGGTTGTACTAACTCCGACTCACCGGCTTGCCAGAGAAGTGAGCGAACTAGGAGTTAAATCTTGTACTTATCACAGCTTCTTTAGATGGAAAGGAGATGCATGGACTCCTGAGCGAATGGGTGAGAAATATATTCCTAAAATTATTATCTGGGATGATATATGCACGGTATCCGTGGAGGTATTAAAAATGTTTCTAGATTGGTTGTTGTGGAGAAAAACTGCTTTTATCATGTGTGGTGATCATGGTCAACCACCACCCTTTCTTGGATTATTTCCTCATGAACGGCAGAAAAAGTTCGTAGATTATTATGAGGAAATAATTGATGATCATAGATCTATTGATGAACCGCTGAAAGAGTTTTAAGAGTTAATCAGACTGCAGCCAGATAAAATTCAATGTGAGATAATGCGTGAAGTAATTCCAGAGACTGTGATGACTGATTTTTGGAATTTGTGGAGGCCTGCTGATTTGATAGTTGCAAGTCGGAAGATAGTTTGTGATTCACTTCAACAGCAATTATGTCTGTTACATAAGAAAAGTTTTCAGATTTACCTGTGCCATTATGTTATCGACCCTAATACACGCAAACAAAATACTGAAGTTGAGATTCCAGGACGCTTGGTAGAACAAAGGACACAAAAACTTGTATTAAATGATATTGTTTTGTTCCTGTGAGTGCTGTTGAGAGCGCGTTAACGATGGACAAATCTCTGTGGACTCTAGGATATGCTATAACGATTCATTCATCACAAGGATTAACTATTTCTGCTGCAAATATCTGGATTGTTGATGATTGGATCGAATGGTCAAATTTAGTTTATCTAGCGGTGTCGAGGGTCAGAAGAATGTCTCAGGTACGGAGGGTTATCATAAACTGCACAATGACTCAGGAAACCACTGCTAGCAATGGCGATGATATGGTAAGGAAAACATTTGCTGGTTATCAGCGATCTGACAAAAAAAGTAAACGTGACTTTGACCTCGATGCTAAGTTTATCATGACGCTGAAATAACAACAAAATAATCACTGTACTTCCTGCAACACAGTAATGTTGTGGCAGTATTCTTCTAATGACCCACGACAATTTACCGTGGATAGAATTAATAGTAGTCTCGGTCATACACGCGAAAATGTGATGTTGACCTGTCTTGAGTGTAATCGACGTAGGGGCGCTGGTGTCCTGCTTTCACAGTAGTGAAGGCGGTGGTAATTGTGTATCTTCAGGAATTACTTGTAATTGTTCACGTAAAAGTCCACGTTGAGGAGCAGTCGAATCTAGTCTGCAAATTGCAGGTCTACCCGTGGATCTTACCACGCTGGAAATTTTATGTGTGGTTACACTCCAAATAGGATCAGCTGCTCTTTTTTTTTCCACCTTCAAGTTCACCAGGTTCATATAAATATCTTACAGTCACATTACCTAGTACTGGTTGTTTTGAGAAAGAGTCACGTCGTTGTACTGGTATATGTTTTTTGTGATCGCATTGATTGGTTTCATAGAAATTCCACTAGTAATTTCATTATTTAACGAAACTATCACACTTGGTAGTCTTGCAACCCATTCACGAGATCTATTGTCTTTCTGAACTTTATTTAGGGATATTTCCTTCGCATATTGATATCCAAACAATCGCTCAGCAAGTGTTCGATTAAATCTCTCAACGATTGCCTGATCGCGATGAATTGCGGTGTGCCCTCGTCTGATTTTGACGTTATGTTGTTTCATCAAAGATGTTACTACACCAAGAAATTCCTTGCAAGGATCAACCTGTAGTAGCTGTGGTCATCACAAGGGTCCTCGTTGATAAATTCCTTCAAAAGCAGACGCAACTTCAGCTGCTCTCTTTGTTGATAGTGGTTCTGCTTCTTTATATCTACTTGCAACGTAAATGACAGTCAACGCTTATTTGTATGTACGCGATTGACGTTTACTAGTTTTAATAGTATCATGCGGTAAAAACAAAATATCTGCCTGATCAACTTCATTGGGAGCGCTGACATCAAAATGTGCGTGCTGAATTTTTTAGGTGGTGGTAGATAAATTTCCCATATTGCCTGTCGTGCTAACCAATTTGCAGCAACAGAACTTGTGACATTTGCTGCATCAGCAAGTTTACTAATCGCTGCTCTACCACTCCAGTATCCTCTTGGGCTATAATAAATCGATTCCATATAATAGTTTTCTATGATTAATTACCAGCCCATAACACTAGTATACCTTTAATCGCAGATCTTACCAACCAATTACCTAGCGATGCTCTGAGAGATTTATTTTTTTACAGACTTTAACGTGTGTATCAACTTGACGTATGCAATATGTCGTTGTTGCAAATCTGGATTTTTATACGCGACATCATGAACGTGGCACACTTGATCAATCGCATTTATTGGATACTCTCCAGGTCTTGGTTGGTCTCCTTCGTCAAGTCGCATATCAAGTCGGGCTCCAGGACCACAATAATTATATTCCAGAAAGATGTTTTTCACCAGGATACTTAGCCCATGGAGCTCCTGGTAATTTTCCCAATGAAGCAGAGATATCACCGCCTGTTTCATTATAAATACATCTGTATTTGCTTGTACCACCTTTTACACACTTGCCTGTAAATGCACGCTTTTTATTTTTTCAATATTGAAGTGACCGAATCTCTGGCCACCGCAACATTATTGTAGAGGCTTGTGTATTTTGAATTAAATATGAAGCTAAAGGCAAAGACAAAATTGTTTCAGTATACAGAGTTAAATTAGTGTGCTGCACTTAATATAAACATTAATATAAACATGTAAAATATTTCTTTCTTTCCTCTTTTGATACATCTTCTTGTCCATAAAATAAAATTAAAATCACTCGGACAAGTGGGTATGGCTTAAGAACCCTTTCTATATCAACTGAATTTGACAGCATCTAATAGATTCTTTATAAATTGCTTAAAAATATTTTTTCCGCATGAATTTACTTTTCGTTGACTTGACTCTTTCATAACTTTTAAATTCTATTAAAATGCTTTTAAAGAAAACGTTTTTTATGTGTTGCATTGGTTAATACTACTGTAGCAATATTCAGATTATATAAGGATGTAATTAGAAGTAATTATATAAGGATGTAATTAGAAGTAATTATATAAGGATGTAATTAGAAGTAATTATATAAGGATGTAATTAGAAGTAATTATATAAGGATGTAATTAGAAGTAATTATATAAGGATGTAATTAGAAGTAATTATATAAGGATGTAATTAGAAGTAATTATATAAGGATGTAATTAGAAGTAATTATATAAGGATGTAATTAGAAGTAATTATATAAGGATGTAATTAGAAGTAATTATATAAGGATGTAATTAGAAGTAATTATATAAGGATGTAATTAGAAGTAATTATATAAGGATGCAATTAGTAGTAAGTATATACGGATGTAATGAGAAGTAATTATATAAGGATGTAATTAGAAGTAATTATATAAGGATGCAATTAGTAGTAAGTATATACGGATGTAATGAGAAGTAATTATATAAGGATGTAATTAGAAGTATTTATATAAGGGTGTAATTAAAAGTAAGTATATAAGGATGTAATTAGAAATAAATACATAAGGATGTAAATAGAAGATTCGAACAAAACTTTTTTTTTTTGAAAGCTGTTGTAACTAAGCAGGGCCGTAGAGAGCTATCACGGGCCCTGGGGTAAGAAACACCCCAGGCCTCTCTTAGTTCTTGTTCAAAAACAAAATTTTTCTCTTATAAAAATAAAAAGTGTTGTGATATATCCCCCCAATGTCAGCCCTATAACTAAGCATACACGGATTTCATGAGGACTTTTCACACGGCGTAATTAGTGAATTATCTCTGCACAGAATGTACCTAGATTTATATGTTTCAGGCGATAGGAAATACCTTTTTTTGTTTCTTTTCACTTTTTTGCAATTGAATGTTTTACAAATTAGGACAGGAAATCGAAATGTTTCGCCCGAATAAAGAAGAAATCTACACAAAGGTGTGAAAATAAATTGCACATCAACAACAAACATTAGGTTGATTAATGGTAATCGAACGATTGTTGTCAATACGGTCGTTATTGCGTTCGGTAGTGCAAGTCTGGGTCAAAGAGTTGACTGGTAGCATTTTCATTCTGTTTTATCATTATTTATATGCCCACAATTAAGAACTAAAGAAATAGTAGGCCATTGAACGGTTTTAATTTACCGTATAAACGCGCTTATAAGTAGAATCAACTTCAACACAGTTGTCATTAGACGTATGATGTCAACTCAGCAAAATGCGTAAGTTTAGGTCCCTATATCCCTCATCTGTTACAAATACCTTCATTATATGAACAACGGTAAGGCTATATTAACCATTTAACGCACTCGAAGTTTGAGACAATTTTTCGTCAGAGACTGTACATTTTCTGAACGGGTTACGTCTGTATGCTGGAATAACCATCGTTGTAAAGATACATGAAGTACAAGACAAGCACTTAGATGGCATTAATAAAATGAAGTACAAAAAAACTTCCCTCAAAATACCTTCAGAGTATTCCAGTCTTTGTGAACATAGCATGGATATAAAATATTCTAGAACAAACTAAAAAGACACACACACACGCACACACACACACACACACACACACAATATGTAGAGATACTATTATTAAGTATTTCTGTTGAACTTATCATTGCTTAGGAGGCCGTGAATTTATATGTAAAAGTTTGCCAAGAAACCATATTTTATGTTTCTTGCAAAAGAGCGTACAGTGAGACCGTGCTATTACTGGAATTATATTTCTATAAAAAAAATCATTTGAATATAAAAAGTGCGACCAGCAATAATGTCTTTAACAATAAGGATTCCAACTGCAGCTTTATATCGACAAGTACCCAAAATTGAAATATAAAAACACCTTGTATCAGTCATAACTTTTGCCGTTAAGGAAATGCCTAGGAAGTCGATATTGAATCGTCTAGTGTTGGTGATAAAATGAACAAACGCCATGCTAACTTCGGTAAATGTATTGAGTTTAAATATTTCATACATAATGCCTTTCTTAGTTTTAGGAAAGCTTCCCAGGAAACCGGAGACTGCCATTAAAATAAATATCAGTGTCGAAACAATTTTACAATTGTTGGCAGAAAGTACGTGCCAGACTAATGTTTATTCCAGCAACCATAAATAAATAGACTCAGTTTTAATGCACCTAGACTAATGTTTCTTCCAACAACCGCAAAATAAACACAATCAGTTTCAACACAACTGTACCAATCTTTCTTCCAACAATATCGAGTACACTTAGTCAATTTTAAGGCAGCTGATCCTTTGGAAGATGTATGATCCTGGAACTAAATTAAAGAAATACGTCCAGCGTTGTCTATTTGCGCTACGTGAATGCCACGGTATGGGCGTAGGATGTTTCCTGTCTGGTGCAATAATGGTATCGGCCGCTGGGCTACAAGATCGAGAGGCCTTAGCACAGGTGAAACTAGAATGTATTGTTTTGATATTTGACGTCTGCTGTTAAGAAACCCTATAATAGTGTATAAAAGGCCGACGATGTTCAGGATGTGATTTCGTCTCCTGCTGATGACATATTGTGTCATGTGTACAAAGTAGTTCTGAATATAGTTCTCGGTGGTGGCGAGTTACATCCGTATGTATGTTAGGAGTCTAACAAAATGATTGTAAACACATGGTCCATTTAGTTTGTTGTCGTGGCTTGCCAAAGTAAATATAATTGGTGTCATGACTGCAATATTGAACTAAGTAAATTTCTTTGTAAAAATGTTAACAGGTGTTTTGCGAAACGAAAAATTCAGCATGCTCATTGGAGAACATTCTTTGTCAAATCTTTAGTTTCAGAGATGAGAAGATTTTGCATGCAGTCGGAAGTCCTTAGCCTTTTCTGTCACATGCGAGTTAATCCATTCGCATCAGAAAAAGATAAAAACGCTCCAAGTGTTTTTGCACGTTGTCAAGCTTCATCAGTTTCACACCTAAGTTAATCTTGCACCCAGTTCGCAATCCCTTAATGCCTAAATATATGTGATCGGTTTTGAAAATAAACACCAGAACTTATGACGTTGGGCTGTCTATATTCGTCCATTGTTTTTGCCATTCGAATATGTACACCACTATCACTTGGATATAACTTACCTAGTCCTGCTTTGAAGAAGTTTTCAACAGTGGCCGCTAGTGCTTGGCAAGATTGGCAAGTACTATAAAATAGCCTCAAAATAACGAGAGTAACGCTAGAGGCGCACATATGCTTTGAAACCATATTTGTCAATTGGCCAAGTTGTATATTATGAAGTCAATTCAAATTAAAGACTTCAATAAGTTAACCCGAACAATTACAGATGTTTCATATATATATATATATATATATATATATATATATATATATATATATATATATATATATATATATATATATATATATATATATGGAGCATTATAAATAGAGATAAGAAAGAATGCTTCATAATTTCACATGACAACGTTTTAAATTCAAACTATTCGTGGTTCTTGTCATAAGCTTCTCTTATGTCCGTCTACCTCCAAAATGCACTGTTTAACAGACGGCTTACAACTGCAGGAATTAAAAGAAGCTGCGGTACTTATATTCACAGACAGGACTTCAATTAAAAAATCAAGCAGTTGCTTGTGATGTTATGGGTTTAACGCTATTTTTCAGCACAATCTTTAATAATTTTAGTGATATCGCTATGATTTCTGTAGTTTGACAGTTTGTTGTGATGTCTAGCACTGGGGCATCATGCCGCAGAATGTAGCGTTCATGTCCCACCCAGTCACATTATCCTGACACCAGGCCGAGCAGTCCTAACACTAACCTCTTAATACTGAGCGCCAAGCGAAGCAGCTGCTTGTACCATTTTTAAAAGTCTTTGGTATGACTCGGCTGGGGTTCGAACTCGCCACCTCACTGACTTTCCTCGAAAGGGCATTAAAGGAAAAATCTATGTGTCTATTATCTCAGTGTGTGCATAATACCCTATAAACGTCCGCAATAATAAAAAGAAGTCAAATTTCAAGTGACAAGGGACCGTACGTTTGTTTGTACGTTTTATTTAGCAGAGGTGGGTCCAGAAACCCTCACCCACCCGATCTGGCCCTGCTTTGAGCACAGAAACCCTGGTGGGTATCGCTGAATTTATCACGCTGATAAAAAGTCCGTTTTGCAAAGTAAATTGAGTAAACTTACGCAAACGGAGCGGTCAGTAACGTTTATAAACCTACATTTATTCAGCTTTCGCAAGCAAGATTCAAATTAAGAGAATACAAAAAGTATGTACCAATTTAATTCTAGGACTGTAACAACAATCCCCATCTCAAGTTTTTTAACTATGAGGTACATTGACCTCATTTATAATTTGCTTTTTAAAATATTCCTGCTTGAGAGAATGGAAAAATAGAAATGGCAGAATAAACTTAGAATGTGTGAAAAAAATATTGCAAAAGACGAACACTACACCATTGTCCGATGACTGAAATCTGACTTTTTCAATTGACCATAGAACAACCATATTCTCGCTTACGGCACGTGAATCGTCGAAATCTCGAAAACACTAAGCTGCTAATAATATCTATAATAAAAGCTACAGTCACAGTAAGTAATGACCGAGAGATGGTGAGATTAGCTGATTATCTGTAGTCCTTTCTTTTACAGAAAGAACGAGACACTGTTTATTAATTTTTCGCAATTTCTGTTTTAGGCGGAGGAGAAAGTAACGTTGTTTCTAACGCTTATTAAAAAAGGCATATTGCCTCGTCTGTATTTAGAAACTTGATATAATCAACAGGATTTGTTTGTTTGGCAACTCACGGGCTCTTTTTCAGGGCAAAGTGCAACTACGAAAGGAAAACAATTACTGTAGCAATTCAAAAGAAGTTTTCCATCTGCAGATACAATTTTCTTAGACCTTATGACATGTTGGTGCCTCGATCACGAGCAGAAAGAAAATCCCTGATTATTTTGGCAAAAGCGGTGGTCTGCATTTGGATCCTGATTTGAATTACATCCAGAAACTATGAAATAGAATTTTCATTGTGAATCAGAAAGTGTCAGACTATGCAGGTTCGGTCTATTTTTTTACTATACATTCTTGTGATACTTCTTTTTCTACAGAACGGTTGCAATTAAATATTGTAGTTTTGTAGTGATCATCTGCTTTATTCGTGATAGCCCTGATCTAATACATCTTACTCAAGAGCTTTATTATCAGTGTTAACCCTGATCTAAAGCACCCAACTCAAATCTTTGCGTTTTTGAAAGACTGCAGTTTCAGAATTGTTCTAGTATATGCATTGAATTCTGAAATCTGCAGTTTTAACTCGAATTCTGAATAATACATTTCCTAGCCAATCTGAACCTAAGGACCCCTCCCTTTCAAAAACAAAACTTTAATCTTGTTTTCAAAAACATCTTAGTTCTGACTCCTCAGGTTTCAATTGCTTACATGTAGTTCATAAGACATCCATCACCCTTGGCTTCTTATCTCTCTTACAATGTCAGGTGCGCCGGATGCAGGATGAAGATTTAGAGAAAATGGTAGACTGGGAAAGTGTGCTGTGTATAAATACGTGAGAAATAACTCATTTGAAATTTTAACAATATATCACCGTAGGGATAATGTAATGTTGATCAATTAATATATACTCAAGAGAAGAGGGACAAATTTTAATGGGCAGATGATATCAGACGTTGAAGTTAGCTACGTCGTAGTTGAATGTAATTTTCTTCATGCCATCTAAATGAATAAACCAGAGCATTGAGATTGGTTCTGATACTTCGCTTGGAGAAACCTTGCTCTAATGCCAACTTAAAGTTTTCTTTTCAGTTCTTTTTCGTTCCTTGCTAATGAATATTCAAAGCTGTAACCTGTCAAAGAGTTTCACGTGATTGTTTTTACAATATATAAATAGAAACGCAACGCACACCCCAGGTCCTTTATAGGATATGACGTCATCAAACCTTGTCGACAAGTGATTTGGGGAGAGGGGGGTCCAAAATTTCAAAAGGACCCTGTCTTTCATCGAAAGGGCACCAAAGCGAAAGTCTTTGTGTCTGTTTACTCAGAGTGTGCATAATACCAAAATAAACGTGCGCATGAATAAAACAATGAACAATGGTCAAATTTCAAGTAATAAGTGTGTGTGTGTGTGTGTGTGTGTGTGTGTGTACAGTATTATTTTATCCCGGGAAGGGGGTTTTGGAAACCAGGGCCAACACCATCCCCCCGATCAGGCCCTGCTTTGATAAAATGTCGGTTTTGTAAAGTAAACTGAGTCGACGACAACGAAATAAGACGATTACCTGTATTATAATTAACATCCAGAGAAATTTGTTCCATAGTTTATAACTTACAAGCTGAAAAAGTATCATACAAGGACGAATTATCCGTTTCAGCACAGAAATATATATATATATATATATATATATATATATATATATATATATATATATATATATATATATATATATATATATATACTTACTATTAATGTTGTAAAATACTTTCGAAATTGAAGTTGCTTCAGAAGAGAACAATTCTACATGTAATCTGATTGAATAGGTAATGGGCCTGGAACTAATGTCCAATAGAAATATCACCAAGGTATATTTCTTCAGCAACCTGTATATATTTGTATTATAATTAATGCACATTAGTGCGTACCAGTCAGTTTGCTATATACAATACCTTTTTGGCTGCAATCTATAACTAGTAACCGTCTTATTTCATATTTCAAAAAGAATACCACTGGTTAATTAATGAAATCTTAGATCAGTTTCTTTAATTAATGAAACCTTAGACCAATCATGGCGTTTTTCTTGGGCTTCACTGCTCATATTTTTAATTTGATTTGAAGTCTTGTATCTTGTTTAATAAATTAATTTGAAGTCCACGTATCTTGTTGAATACATTGATCCCGTTTCGTCTGTTCTATAAGTGTGCCACACCATTCTGGGACAGCTATGCAAACTGGTCACTTGATATATTGACATGTAACTACCCACCAACAGACCATACAAGGTAATAGGGGTTCCCACTAAAAGACCATACAAGGTAATACGGCTACCCACCATAAGACCATGCAAGGTAATAGGGTTACCCTTAAAAGAACCAAGGTAACCAAAATTGTTGTTGCTCATGTTGTTTGGATTTAATGCCATTTTCAGCACAAGATAGGCTATAAATAGCAGACAGTTTAACTGGTGTGTGAATGTGTGTGTGTGTGTGTGTGTGTGTGTGTGTGTGTGTGTGTGTGTGTGTGTGTGTGTGTGATTTGTAGTTTTAACGCAGCTTTCAAAAATTTAGTCATATTGCTACGATGGCTGCAGTGCGGCAGTTTATAGTCGTGTCTAGCAATGGGTGATCACATTATCCTGATACCAGGTCGACCAGTCCTAACACCAATCTCTTAATGCTGAGCTCCAAGTGAGGCAGCTTCTAGTACCATTTTTATAAATTTTTGGTATGACTCGGCCGGAGTTCGAACCTCCCGCATTCAAGGCGGACACTCTAACGACATAGCCACCGGAGCAGTCACTTGTGGATTAAAAACCCGGGAAAGCCCGTGTAGGAACTATTGACCCACGGGAAGGTACTAGCAGCATTTTCACGTACCAGCTTTGGCCGAGCCCGAGACTCGAACCCACGCTGGCAGGTGTGATGGCAGTGACTGTTAAAGGTGAGCGATTTAGACCACTCGGCCATCCTGGGCCCAGGTAACGAAAATAAAACTGAGACTAATCCGATCCGATAGTAGCCCATAAAGACAACAAGGGCAAAATAATATACAGTTGATATTGTCAGTCATGTTATTATTCTTCCTGTTGTAGTTGTTATTGTTATTATTATTATAAGACACGACTTTATTATACCCAGGTTGTAAAGTTTACAACATATGAAAGAAAACAAAAACATGAATATGGCGTGTGATATAATAAGATAATGCTTAGATTGGATTACAAAATTCGGAAAACACGATATAAGAACCTCGAAATATTTTTCAAGAGTATTTATACAAGTTATACAACTTGCGGACGTTGCACACAACGATCCGTGGAATAAAAAGTGGATGTCTCGACAAAATTAGTTCCATATAATTATCATGTGCTCTGTGATTCCTGCTGACCAACGAATCTGTAGAAAGATGTTGGACGTAAGTAATGCACAGTATGTGGAAACTTGTTAAATTGTGGTCACGAACTATATAATCGTCACTTGTTATAATGTGGAAACTTTTATTATGTGGATACTTGTTATATTGTGAACACTTGTTATATACTAGACTCTTGTAATATTAGTGGCACGTGCAATCGAGGTCACGTCTTATCATATGACACGTGCTATATTGTGGATAGTCGTTATATTATGGGCACTTGTTATATAGCAGACTCATGTTATTTTGTGGATACTGGGTATATGATGGATATGTGATAAATAACAAACTATGTGAAAGAAAAATAAATGTTTTGATCAGAGGCTATACATTTAAGTGCATGATAAATCTTTTGTAAACGCATTCTCTGGTATTTGTTTCGTTCCAATTTAAAACTTACCTGTCATTATTTGGAACATATACATCCATCGTTTAAAAAGCGAAACAGAACGTATATAATTATATTACTTGAATCCATGAAATAACTCAGATGACAAAACTTCACTTGCTTGTATCTTCAAAAAAAGAGGAACTAATATCATTCACACAATTACCTTTTCTTGGATATTGTTATGTATATTTAATTTAATTGTTTGTTAGTTAGTTAGTTATATTTTAAATTTTTTATTACATGCTATTGCAACGTAACACTGTATGCAGGACTTGACCTTGTCCAAAACTGAGTTCATTTCTGCTTGACCCAAATTGTCTTTTTTATTTTATTCATTGTAAACAACTAATACATAGCTAAATTATTCTCTTTATGTATGGGTTTAAAATCAGTAGTATTATTAATAGAAGAAGTAAATATGTTTATTTGGGTCAAGATTTTGGAATTCCGGAGTGATCTTTACAGGTTATTGTTTTTATTTTGTAAACATCAGGATGATTCTAGAATGTTATTTTCCATTAGGTAATTCTTTTTGTTTTTAGAAAATACTAATTGTGGCCCGAGGTGAAGTAGAGAAATATATGATCTTATAACTGTAAGGACTTGGTCATTCGTGCTGTAACGTCTAGCACTTTTATGTTGTATATTATATGTTGTGACCAGCAGTTTTGGGCTGGAATCTTTTTTCTTTCTAAATTATTGAATTCAAGTGATTATTTTCTCTGGAAATACAAAAAAAACCCCTGAAATTCTATTTCTGTGAATCAATAAAAGACTGTTGGCACATCAACACACTAGGAGCTATAACAGACGGTATCGCCGTCAGATTTTGGATTTATTCTAGATTTGTACTGAGTTTTATTAAGGACTATAAATTATTAGGACTTGTGTCTGTAATTCTTGGATTATTTGGGGATTTAATCCGCAATACCGTAAGTTAATTTTTCTCATTTTCACATTGTATTCTAGGGAAATGAATTATTTGTTAAATTTTGCAAAGGATATTGTCTTTTACTCTTTTATGTTACTTATTTTAAGAGCATAGTCTCGTAACAATATCCATCTTCCAACAATATAAGACTTAAACCGTTGTTAGTTAATGCAACTTAGGTGCAATGTTTTTTTAAGTAACGATACTCTAGCTCAATGTGTTGTTAATTAATGCTACTCTAGTGCAACGTGTTGCTAACTAATACTACTAAAGTACATATATATTGGTAATTAATGCTGCTCTAGTGCAGTATGTTGTTAATGCAACTATAGTGCAATGTGTTGTTAATTAATGCTCCTCTAGTGCAATGTATTGTTAATTAATATTACTCTAGAGCAATGTATTGTTAATTAATACTATCCTAGTGCACTATAATGTTAATTAATGCTACTCTAGTGCACTGTATTGTTACCTAATGCTACTCTAGTGCACTGTATTGTTACCTAATGCTACTCTAGTGCACTGTATTATTAATTAATCCTTCTCTAGTGCAATGTATTGCTAATTAATACTACTCTAGTGCACTGTATTGCTAATTAATGCTACTCTAGTGCAATGTATTGTTAATTAATATTATTCTAGTGCACTGTAATGTTATTTAATACTATTCTAATGCACTTTAATGTTAATTAATGCTACTCTAATGCAATGTATTGCTAGTTAATACTACTCTAGTGCACTGTATTGTTGCCTAATGCTACTCTAGCGCAATGTATTGTTAACTAATACTATCCTAGTGCACTATAATGTTAATTAATGCTACTCTAGTGCAATGTATTGGTACCTAATGCTACTCTAGTGCACTGTATTGTTAGTTAAAGCTACTCTAGTGCAATGTATTGTTAATTAATGCTACTCTAGTGCACTGTATTGCTAATTAACGCTACTCTAGTGCAATGTGTTAATTTAAGCTACTCTAGTGCAATGTCTTGTTAAATAATATTACTCTAGTGCACTGTATTGTGAATTAATACTATTCTAGTGCAATGTATTGTCAAGTAATGCTACTCTAGTGCAATGTATTGTCAATTAATACTGCTCTAGTGCAATGTATTTTAAATTAATGTTACTCTAGTGCACTGTATTGTCAATTAATGCTACTCTAGTGCAATGTTTTGTCAATTAATGCCCCTCAATTGCAATGCATTGTCAATTATTACTACTCAAATTTAATGTATTATCATTTAATGCTACCCTAGTGCAATGTATTGTTAGTTAATGCTACTCTAGTGCAATGCATTGTTAACTGATGATACCTTTGTGCAGTGCATTGTTAATTGATGCTATTCTAGTGCAATGTATTGTTAATTAATTCTACTCTAGTGCAATGGATTGTTAATTAATGCTAATCAAGTAAAATGCATTGTTAGTAATTGCTATTCTTGTACAATGCATTGTTATTTATTGCTACTCTAGTGCAATGCTATGTTAATTAATTCTACTCTAGTGCAGTGTATTGTCAATTAATTCTACTCTAGTGCAATGTATTGTGAATTAATGCTACACTAGTGCAATGTATTGTCAATTAATACGTCTCTAGTGCAACATATTGCTAAATAATGTTATTCTGTTGGAATGTATTGTCAATTAATGGTACTCAATTGCAATGTATTGCTAGGTAATGCTACCCTAGTGCAATGTATTGTTAATTAATGCTACCCTAGTGCAATATATTGTTAATTAATGCTACTCTAGTGCATTCTGTTGTTAATTAATGGTACTCTAGTGCAATGCATTGTTAAGTAATGCTGTTCTAGTGCAATATATTGCCAATTAATGCTGCTCTAGTGCAATGCTCCTCTACTGCAATGTATTGTCAATTGGTGCTGCTCTAGTGCAATATATTTTTAATTGTTGCTACTCTAGTGCAATGTATTGTCAATTAATGCTACTCTAGTGCAATATATTGTCAATTAATTCTACCCTAGTGCAATGTATTGTTACTTAATGCTACCCTATTGCAATCTATTGTTAGTTAATGCTACTCCAGTGCAATGTATTATTAATTAATGCCACCCTAGTGCAATATAGTGTTAAGTAAAGCTACTCTAATGCAATGTATTGTTAATTAATGCTACTCTAGTGTAATGATTTGTTAATTAATGCTACTCTGGTGCATTGCATTGTTAATTAATGCTACTCTAGAGCACTGCATTATTAATTAATTCTACTGTAGTGTAATGTATTATTAATTAATGGTACTCTAGTGCAATTGATTGTTAACTAATGCTACTCTAGTACAATGCATTGTTAATTAATTCTACTCTAGTGCAATGGATTGTTAATTAATTCAACTCTAGTGCAATGGATTGTTTGTTAATTCTACTCTAGTGCAATGCATTGTTAATAAATGCTGTTCTAGTGCACTGCATTGTTAATTAATGCTATTCTAGTGCACTGCATTGTTAATTAATACTACTCTAGGGCAAGTTAATGTCAAATAATGCTACTCTAGTACCCTGTATTATTAATTAATGCTACTCTGGTGCAATTTATTGTTAATTAATGCCATTCTAGTGCAAAGTATTGTTAATTAATACCATTCTAGTGCAATGTATTGTTAATTAATGCTACTCTAATGCATTGTGTTGTTAATTAATACTAATCTAGTGGAATGTAATGCTAATTAATACTTCTCTGGTGCAAATGTATTGTTAATTAATACTACTCTAGTGGATTGTGTGGTTAATTACTGCAACTCTAGTACAATGTGCTCTTAGTTGATATGTTTGCATCATTTTTAAAATTAAGTTTTCTTGATTTAAGCGATCATCACTTGAGTCTGGTCAGACTTTCTAGAGTTGGCATCAATATAAATCAGAGATTTGGATAAAACAAGATTACAGCAAATGTTTATTGGCGTGCACGGTTCGGATTTAATAGAATTATAATTGACAAAACCTGTTCTCCGTACAAATTATCAATTGAACAACATTCAGTGAACGATATTTTATTATAGGCATATAATCAAAAGCGACATAGAATTCCCCGAATTGTAATGAAAGGCGCAGCCTAACAAGGATTCACCCAAGGAGTCTCATTCGCAACAACAATGCATAAGTCGCCAACCTCAGCAACTTATCTGGACATTCAGTAGAACCCTCGAGATGCTCACTAGTGGGCCTGTGTCGGGATGGACCGTTACAAAAGGCACGCGTAAGTAACGATACTAACGATACGATTTGGCATAAATCTGAAATCAGTCATAATTTTAAATGAAGCGAACAACGTTGAAAATTGATGAAAATAAAAGTATTCGCTGCAGATGGATGTCCTGTTGTGTTGTTGATAACAGCTAAAGACAAACTATCAATCTGACGATCTTTCTTCGCGTTTTTAAGTCATTTTAAATGACTAATATGAACATTGTGTAAGACATCATTACAAAGATCCTGAAAAGTTGAGCTCCTTACATACATATCAGCTAATTGTGAGATCATTAAACGGGGAAAAAATGAATACATCCCATGCAGAACAATCCAGTACATCTTACATCCCTAACAAGTCGTACATCCTGTGCATTACAGTCCAGTATGCCAAACACCCTTAGAAGTCTTACATCTCGCGCGCAGTACAGTCCATTATAAATAACGTACATACCTCATAAGTCTCTTATATCATCCCGTGCAGTACAGTCCATTATACCTTACATACCTCACAAGTCTCTTGTATCATCCCGTGCATTACAGTCCATTATACCTTACATAACTCACAAGTCTCTGTATCATACTGTGCAGTAGAGTCCATTATACCTTACATACCTCACAAGTCTCTTGTATCATCCCGTGCAGTAGAGTCCATTATACCTTATAAACCTCACAAGTCTCTTCTATCATCATGTGCAGTACAGTCCAGTATACATTTTACGGTGTGTTTTTACGGTGTGTAGATAAACAGATTTTAAAGTTAAAAAGTTGCTCATAACCTTCATTTAACATCTAATAGTAATTGTAGCTAAGCTGTATATACAGAATATACAAATAGTTGTAACGTGTTACAAATTCAGCAGAGAAAAACTGATAGGGAATATGAGAAATGAAAGACATAATACCATAGATATAACACGTGTGCAAAATCTAGGAAGTTAAAATAGTATTGTTGTAGCAAAAATGACAAATCAGAGAGAAAAATTTGCATTAAATTGCTTGTAACTTTGGAAAATAAAATATATAGGGACTTTATTCAAAGAAGGAAATCAGTTTCACAATATTTCTACAAAAATTAAATAATGAATGTCAGTCACATAAAACAAAAAATAGGATCATCAGCACATGGTACTTTTCCGAAAAAAGAGTTTAGCTTTTCGGTTGTGCAATGCATTGTTTCTGCTGCATATCCATCTATTTGAAAAACAAGGGTCATTGAGATAAAAATGTACTGGCATTTCCTACTACCATGAACATGTCACCATACGCCAGAGATATCTGAATTCATTTACAGGTTTAACGCCTTCTTCCAAGAACGAAAACTGTTTTGCTAATGCAAAATACATCTGCCTGATCAAAAAGGCTGTCAATAATTTTGCTGCTGTCCATACAGAAATGTCGGTAACACAGTGGCTTTGCAGACCTTCAGTCTTGTTTAGAGACTCATGCCTCTGCAATCCCACACATTTTCGTGTAGTCTGCTAAAGGCCACGCTCGCCTGAGCATCTCTGTCGTTAGTTTCTTTATCGACGTGGACAGCACATTCCAGACAGCTGCTCTTGTCCACCTCAAGGAGGGGTTGGCCATTCACTGTGATGGCAGGCTCTACGTATAGCTTTCTTGTTGCACGTAAGTGCATTATCTCTGTCTTCTTCATAATAGTGTCAGACTTATGTTGTCACGAGCTGAAGAGAAATGGTCTATACTGTGTTGACTATCTGATTTAGATCTGACATTCAGGGAACAGTCGTCAGCAAATAGGAGATCACGAATAGTCACTTCCTGCAACTTCGTCTTCTCCAGTAGTTTCCTCAGATTGAAGAACTTGCCATTTGTCCGGTATGATGTTGAACCCAGTGTCATAGCCACGGAAGGCAATAGTTCACATAGTAAAATAAAAATCATAATGAAGAAGGTTTACATTGATTGGTGACTCGGAATGGTATAGATGACTCACAGTCGTCCACGATACGTGAGAGCATGCCATAATGGATTTGCCAAGCCTTTACGATGAATTTCTCTATCGAATATGGAATTGTGCATTACTGTTTCAGACATCCATACGACTGACAGTGTGAAAGGCTTGCGTGAGGTCGACGAATGTCGTGTACAGGTTTGAGTTCTGTTCCGGACATTTATCCAAAGGTAACGAGCTGCAAACACCATGTTTGTGCTTTCCGGTCCTTTTCTGAAGCAACACTGACTCTCGAGCATGTGCCTTGATCGACGAAATGCACAAAGCAATTCAATATAATCTTTACGAGGTTTTTGCCGGCGTTTTGCTTTGATGGTTCTCGCAGGATTGTATGTCGCGTTTCCACTTTTACAAATGAACGATGGATGCATTCTTCTACTCCTGAGGGATATATTCTTGAGTGTACATTGACCAAAAGAGTTCAGTAAGTTTGTGTTCCATGTTCCTGTCTCCGACTATTTATACTTTCTTCTGGTATAGTATGTGCTCCAGATGATTTCCTATTTGAGCAGTTTCAGACATCGTTGGATGATCTGCTCTGCAAGTGATATGTTGATTTCCACTGGCAACAGTCGATCAGATCAGCCTCCTCACTGATCGATGATTGTTCATTGAGGATGTTATTGAAGTGTTCTGCCCATCTTTGTCATACAATTTCTTTGTCAGTGTGAAGTGTGAAGCCGTCAGCACTCAGTACTGGAACCGTTCCTGATGATTGTGGCCTACAGAATGTCTTTAGAGCGTGAAAGAAATTCTTCATGTAAGTCCTGTTTGCTTTGGACGGAATCTCATCTGCCTCGTTGTTCAGTCATGAGACTTGCATCTCTCTACTTTTCATTGGATACTCCTTTTTGATGTTGTCGAAGGCAGCCTTTTTAGACAACCAAGTACTTGCGCTAAGCAGACCGTTTAGAGCCGATGTTTCTCGCTCAATAATTTATATATGGCTGCATTGTTCTTATCAAACCATTCGTAATGTTTACGCGTGGTGGGACCAATGGTTTTTGGTGCATCTGAATATATAGTCTCTGAATGAAGCCATGATTTTATTAATATTCTCAGTGTTAGCGTCTGTTGTTTTCAGTTAGCTGCACATTTCTTCGACAAATGCCTGTTTCACATTCTCTGCTGGTTTGCTTTGTAGTCGCTTGTTGTGCTGACAATGAAATATTTTGCTTGAAAACTACGAGCCTGTGATCAGTCTGGCATTCTGCACTTTCATGGCTTTTGTTACTATGTCATCATGTTTTTCTTTCTACCTGACTATTACGTAGTCATTGAGATGCTAGTGCTTGTTGCTTGTTGCAATGGTGAATCCAAGACTTCTTGTTGCGGTTCGACAGGCGGATGACTGTTGTTGATTAGAAAGTCGTGTTCAGCGCATTTCCTCAGTAAGGGGATTCTGTTGTTGTTGCATTTGATAAAAGCCATTGTTTACAATGACACTTGGCAATGTTTGGAGATATGTGCTAACTCTAGTATTAAAGTCGCCAAGTGGATAAGCTTGTCTGCCATCAGAAATTCTGCGATAACAAGCTCCAGGTTTTCAAAATTTTGCCAAGTATCTAATATGTGTTGTCCTTGGTGGATCCAAAGGCGCTTGTGATAGTTGCATGTCTTTTTCCAGACAGTAGGATTCTCATTTGCATACGTCTATCAGTCACGCCATTTGGGAGATTTGTGAGCTTGCACTTCTTTATCATGGCCACTGTTTGAAAAGGTATATCTGACTCATGTTTTGTTGATGTTATTCGTCATCAGAAAGTTTCATCCAGGCTGCAGTCAGGATGTTGAATCTGCCCATAGCTCTACCATCAAAAACGTTTTCTTTCTGATTTATCAATTGATGTGCTGTCCATTATTATGCACACATTCCAGCAACGACAGTGAGGTGCATCACCTTTGTATTATTGCGAGATTTTCGACCAGTGAAATGGGATCCACGTCAACCGCAATAAGCTGGCCACGGTGAAAGTGACGCAGGCAATATATAATACATCTCTTCTATCCCTCTTCCTTATGCTATGGAGATGAGCAGTTTAATCCTAAAAAGGGCTGCTCAGTCGCTCAAGGGGCTGATTAATCCCACTTGTGCCCTGGGCCGCCTATGGCCAGGTCTGCAGCTATAGGTCCCATTGTATCCATCGCAGTAATAAATGGGGGCACCCTACGGACAATGGGACTTCCATATTAAAATGTGTCCCGGCACTCTACGGACAAGGGGAATTTAACATGGGTGGGTTACTCTACGGATAAGGGAAATTTAACTTAGAGAATGTATAGCAACAATGTATTGGGCCTGTCTACGGGCAAGGGGAATATAACATTGGTGGGTTACTCTACGGACAAGGGAAATTTAACATAGGCAATGTATAGAGACAATGTATTGGGCCTGGCTACGGACAATAGGAATTGAACAGGGGTGAAGTCACAGTTCTGGACACTGGGGATACAATGACAAGAATGTTGGAAGGGGCTGACCTCAATCGGGAGGAACAGTGTTGCAAGGGGTTGACCTGAATACGCGCTAGTCTAGGTAGGGACAAACACAACAGAGGCATTTTGGATAGTGAATATGATGTGCTGAATGGTATAGCTGGTGTGATTGAAAATATTTTTGTGGTAAAAGGGATAGTCTTTTTGTGAGATTTTATCTCATTCTCTGACACTTTAAGCTAACACAGGACTTTTTTGAATGTGTTAGGTATTTTATGGCATGTTGGATTGTATAAAGTGTGTATGTTTTGTTTGCTTTCATCTCCTTCTCTTTTAGTCAAAGCTAACACAAGGTTTTGTGTGTGTGTAACGGGTGAGGGATGGTATAGGTGATGTTCTGGATATTATTTTTGTGAGATTTCTTATCCTTGTCTTACATTCTAAGCTAACAAATGGTGTTTTGGACGAGTGCATAATGGGGTGTTGGATGGTATATAAGGTATGTGAGAGTATTTTAGTGGGATTCATCTTCTTCTCTTAAACTCTAAGCTAAAAATGGCCTCTTGTGATAGTGTGTATATGGATGTTCAATAGAATAGGGATATTGGATGATATAGTGCTGTGATGGATAGTGTTTTTATGGTGTAAGGGATAGTCTATTTTGTGAGATTTTATCTTCTTCGTTTACATTCTGAGCGAACACATAGCATTTGTGGTGTAAGGTTTAATCTATTTAGTGAAATTTTATCTTCGTTTACATTCTAAGCTAACACATAACGTTTGGTGTCTGTGTGTTTGTATTGGTCTTTGTCTGTCCCTATTAAACTCCCTTTGTCCTATCAAATTCTTTTCACCTACCTAATTACCTACAGCAGCTCATATTCAGGTCAGCCACTTGCACCATTGTTACTTAGTAGCCGCCCGATTGAGGTCAGTGACTTGTAGAACTGGTTGGTTTTAAGGCTATAAATATAGACTTGGGTATTTCCATAGGAATTTCCACAAATTATGGCTATATAAAGATACTTGGTTTTCCATTGGATTTTACCAAAAATTATTTAAAAAATAAATACTAGGTTTTCCCAAAGGAATATCCTACAAGTTGTGACTATAAATAGATAATTGTGTTTTGTAATTGGAGATTCCTACAAGTTGTGACTATAAATATATACTAGCGTTTTTCTCCATTTCTGACTTGCCTAGTATGAGATTTCAATTCTATACTAACACTAAGGCGTGTTGAATAGTTCAGTGGTATAGATGGTGTGATGGATAGTATATTTCTGGTGTGAGGGATGGTAGGTTTGTGAGATTTCATCTCCTCTTACACTCTAAGCTAACACAAGGCGATTGTGATGTGTGTGTGTGTGTGTGTGTGTGTGTGTGTGTGTGTGTGTGTGTGTGTGTGTGTGTGTGTAAGGGGTGTTCGATGATATTGAGATGTTGGCTGATATAGGTGGGATATTGGGATATTGGATGATATAAGCTAACACAGGACGTTTTGGGATAGTGTGAGGGGTGATGGATGGTATAGATGGTGTAATGGATAGTATTTCTCTGGGGTGTTTGATGGTATATAAAGTGTGTGAGAGTATGTTTTGTTTGCTTTCATCTCCTCCTTTTACACTCTTAGCGAACACAGATTGTTTTTTGGATAGTGTATGTGATAATGGATGGTATAGATGTTGTAATGGATAAGTATTTTATCGGGTGTTGGATGGTAGGTAAGATGTGTGAGAATATGTTTTGTTTGATTTCAGCTCCTTCTCTTACACTCTAAGTGAGCACAAGTCATTTTTTTCGATAGTTTGTGGAGGTCATGGATGGTATAGATAGCATAATGGATAGTATTTTTATGGGGTGTTGAATGGGATATAATGTGTGTGAAAGTATGTTTTGTTTGCTTTCATCTCCTCCTCTTACAATCTAAGCGAACACAGGACGCCTTTGGATAGCATGTAAAAGTGATGGATGGTACAGTTGATGTAGTGGATAGTATTTTATGGGGTCTTGGATGATATGTAAGATGTGTGAGAGAATGTTTTGTTCGCTTTAAGCTCCTTCTCTTACACTCTAAGCGAACAGAGGTTGTCTTTTGGATAGTGTGTGGCATAATGGATGGTATATATGGTATAATGGATAGCATTTTATGGGGTGTTGAATGGTAGGTAAGATGTGTGAAAATATATTTTGTTTGCTTTCACTCTAAGTGAACACAGGACATATTTTTTGATGTTGTGTGAAGGTGATGGATATTATAGATGATGTAATGGATAGTATGTTACGGGATTTGGGGTGGTAGGTAAGATGTGTGAGAGTATGTTTTGTTTGTTTTCAGCACCTCTTACACTCTAAACGAACACAAGACGTTTTTCGGATAGTGTGTGTAAGGAATGTTGAATGGTATTGGGATGTTGGATGGTATAGATTGTGTGCTGGATAGTGTGTAAGATATGTTTGATTGTAGTTAATAGTAGGTGCTGGATTGTATTAAAGCAGTTGGTGTTAGACTGTATATCTGGTGTGCTTAGTATTTAACAAAACGGATGTTGGATTGTATATGTAGTGACCTGGATTAGAAATGAGGTTTTACTTTTTTGTCCACCTTATTTTAATTTTTGTACGTACAATTATTCAGTTTCCGCTAAGGTCGGTATGAGTTTAAGTAATTTCAGTACTACTTTAAGTCTTGGAAATTTTTAAAAAATTTATTTCTGGATTATTTTCAATCTCCGCTAAAGTCCGGTGCAATTTCAGAATTTAGTGCTACGCTTTGTCCTTGCCATTTCTGACAACCAAATCATCTGGCTAGTTATCAGTTTCCATTCAAGTTAAAAAAATTTCGGAAATTTACTGCAATATTTTAAGTTAAGGCAATCCTAATATAATCTTCCGGAGTTTTTCTGTCTCCACTAGAGTCTGGGACATTTTGGTAATTTTAGTACTACTTTTAAACTAAACCAATGTAATCTAATATTCTCGGATATGTTTAGTCTCCGTTAAATTCTGGGACAATTTCATAATTTTGGCGTTACTTTTAGTCACAGCGATTTGAATATTAATGTTATAGATTTTCTCAGTCTCCGCTATAGTCCGGGACAATGTCGTAATTTTAGTACTACTTTTAGTCTGAACCTATGGAATCTAATGTACCGGAATATGTTTAGGCTAGACTTAATATCCGCCTTCAATAAAGATCATATTAACGGTTTCGTGAAGATCTAGACGAAAGAAAATATACGAGTATATGCAATCTGCGTTTTCTCCGGACAAGTTATAAACGTATCATCTATTTTAGGTTATTTTTCCACTTTTCACTATGTGCCTAAAATGACAATATAATTGTATATTTTAGTACTGAACAGTTACGACTGAGATGAAATAATTATAGCTAGTTTAGAAAGAAAAGACAACAGATTCAGAAGTAAAATTGCAGAATGCTATTAGTTTTGCTTTTACCAAGTGACACGGTTATGAGCCAAGGTAATATCGTTGGACACATCATTTTGCAGAAATCCAAAAGCCGTTTAAATTGGATTAAACCATATTAATAGTTCCGGTATAGAAAAGAATGGTATTTCAAATTCGGTGAGAGTGTCACATACAAGTCTAGAGAATACAAAAGAAGATTGAATGACTAACAATTCTTTTGAGGAGGAGGATTTTGACGATGATGTTGCTACTGTTATATCTGATAATTCGACCCAGTATTAAAACGTTCAATAGATCCATTAAAATCACAAAGTGATCACAAGCTTGAATTTAGAAACGCCAATATATTTATAATGGATTATAAAAACAATTACTTACAGTGATGCCTAATGGTTGCATGAAGTGCAATAATCCTTTTATTTTTTAGATAGTATGCGACATGTACCTTGGTATTCATTTAACCTAAAGTTTTGATATTTAAAGAAAGATGTCGCCTATGGCAGTGAGCATGGTTAATTGTCGAGTCTTTTATCGATGCCTTGTTTATACATTTGATTGAAAATGTTCAAGTGGATATTCCAAGTCACATAACAATTATAATAATTAGAATAATTAACTCTAAACATAAATGTTAAGCTCTGTAATTTTCAATTCTCAAGAACTTTTTGCAGTTAAACGATTTCCAAATTATGACAGGAAATTGAAACGTTTGGCACTAGTGAGAAAGACATTTTGTACAAAAGTTGTCGAATATAATTACATAATGACCTCAAAAGTTAGCTCGATAAAAGGAAGGCAAGTAATTTCTATCAATACAGTCGTAATTGATTCTAATGGTATAATTCTGGTTCAAAGCATGCAACGAATGTGTTCTTTTCATGTATATTTATATGCATATGAAATCTGGAACTAAATAAACAAATAAACATGTAACTGTTTCAGACTACATTTCATCTAAACGGTGTCACGTGCCGATAAAACATTTACAACAAAAGTGTCAGTCAACATATCGCTACAATCATTTCCATATTTATTGCTTCATCTCAATTATCAAACTGAAGCGCAGTGTGCTCTAGATTTTGTTATACAATTATTCAACCATGCTAATGTGAGATTTAAAGGTTTCGACCAATAAATCAGCATTGCAAATGAAAGATTGTTAATTAAATAGGTTGGTGCAAGCAGAGAGATATTTCAAATAGCAAAAAATATCCCTTTAAAAATTATTCATCCTGTACTGTCTTACAGTTCTTGTTTGACTTTGTTTGATTAAAGAATGACTATTGCAACTTTGACTCAAAGTTTCCTGTCATCTATCATCGAAAACTTTGATCAATACCAACGGGATATGATCTCTTTGATCTACCTTAACTATCCGCAAACTTGAGAATGCGTGAAAACTTTGATCAATACCAACGGGATATGATCTCTTTGAACTACCTTAACTATCCGCAAACTTGAGAATGCGTGAATTATACAGATGCAAAGATGTTCT
>JAECUM010033129.1:0-25671 GCA_016617855.1 Megalonaias nervosa | reverse complement strand
ATACTTGCTTATAAGTCTAGTCAAACTGCAAACAGCAAAGACCCTGATCTGCCATAGCATAATGTGCCTGCAGATCACATTCTATGTTGTTTGTTCAACAGATCTGCTGGTGCATTATGCAATGACAGATATCAGTCTGTGCAGTTTTCAGTTGGTCTCGTCTTATAAGCAAGTATATAAGGTAGTCTAACTTAAATTTTATGATTTTTGTTTCCTTTGTAGCAATTTTTAGTTTGTGAAATTTTTACATGAACATCAGTGTCCTTGAAGAGGGTTCAGATTTTTAAACCCATAAATGATTCAGGAAGAGATCTGGACTGTTATGTTTTCAGTGTATGAACTGCAAAGAATATGCAGTTTTCCCCAGATATGACGCCATTGATTTTACATTAAACCTTAGGAAAGTATGATGCTTGAATTGTTGTCTTTGAAACCCTGTGATAAAATTTCTCAGCCTTATTAATTTTTCATTAATGTCCTGGCATTTGTCATCTCATAAAGTCAAGGAAATTGAAGTTTATGGATTATACATTGACATCTATGAAGTACAGCACTTCTTGAGAAGAAAAAAAAACAAACTTTCAACATAATGTCGCCTAAATCCTAAATCTCATTCTTTTTTTATTACTTTACGTCTAAGCTGCCCCTAAGAGTCCATTGCTACTTCAAGTCCAAAACCATGTGATTTGTATAGCGAAGGTTTATCAAATATTCTAAAAATGGAGGCATATTAAAGGATATTTTTATTTGATTTACTATCATCCAAATCTGCCTTGTTATAAATTTAGAATCCCTTTTCAAGTCATTATGCCTCAGTGTGCAATGTATAATAATCATAAGACTCATTTTCTATGGAAAAACGTTCAAATTATTCGTTCTTTGGAGTACCTTGTCTTGGCTGTTTGCTTGTGATGGAAGAGATCTGGTACATTAACATGGTAATTTTACTTCATGATTTGTCTCTCTGGAGAGGATCTGCTCAAACTGGAATGCTTTATCACATTTATTTCCTTGTATTAATGTAAATTTTAGCTTACAAGTCAGATCAACTCAAGAGTTAAATCAGACCCTTATAAATGCACTGGTAAAAACATTTCTTGTTAAATTCCCTGGTGTTTTGCAATCAGGTGGAGTTTGTCATCAGTTCCCATGTGTGTTGTGTTGTCAGTGTCCATGATATTTGTTTCTGTAATTCAGTCTGTGATATTTATTTCCATCAGTCAGTCAGTGATATTTGTTTCTTTAAGTCTGTAATATTTGTTTCTTTAAGTTAGTCAGTGATATTTGTTTCTTTAAGTCAGTCAGTGATATTTTGTTTCTGCAACTCAGTTTTGGATATTTATTTCCATAAGTCAGTCAGTGATATTTATTTCTTTAAGTCAGGAATATTTGTTTCTTTAAGTCAGTCAGTGATATTTGTCTCTGTAAGTCAGTCAGTGATATTTGTTTCTGTAAGCTGTGATATTTGTTTCTATAAGTCAGTGATATTGGTTTGCATAAGTCAGTCAGTAATATTTATTTCTTTAAGTCAGTCAGTGATATATGTTTCTATAACTCATTCTGTGATATTTATCTCCATAAGTTAGCCAGTGATATTTGTTTCTATAACTCATTCTGTGATATTTATCTCCATAAGTTAGCCAGTGATATTTGTTTCTATAACTTATTCTGTGATATTTATCTCCATAAGTTAGCCAGTGATATTTGTTTCTATAACTCATTCTGTGATATTTATCTCTGTAAGTTAGCCAGTGATATTTGTTTCTATAACTCATTCTGTGATATTTATCTCCATAAGTTAGCCAGTGATATTTGTTTCTATAACTCATTCTGTGATATTTATCTCCATAAGTTAGCCAGTGATATTTGTTTCTATAACTCATTCTGTGATATTTATCTCCATAAGTTAGCCAGTGATATTTGTTTCTGTAAGTCAGTTGGTGATATTTGATCCTGTAAGTCAGTCAGTGATTTTTATTTCTGTAAGTCAGTCAGTGATTTTTGTTTCTGTAAGTCAGTCAGTGATATTTGATCCTGTAAGTCAGTCAGTGATTTTTGTTTCTATAAGTCAGTCAGTGATTTTTGTTTCTGTAAGTCAGTCGGTGATATTTTTTTCTGTAAGTTAGTCAGTGATTTTTGTTTCTGTAAGTCAGTTGGTGATTTTTGTTTCTGTAAGTCAGTCAGTGATTTTTGTTTCTGTAAGTCAGTCAGTGATATTTGATCCTGTAAGTTAGTCAGTGATTTTTGTTTCTGTAAGTCAGTCAGTGATTTTTGTTTCTGTAAGTCAGTCAGTGATATTTGATCCTGTAAGTCAGTCAGTGATTTTTGTTTCTGTAAGTCAGTCAGTGATTTTTGTTTCTGTAAGTCAGTCAGTGATTTTTGTTTCTGTAAGTCAGTCAGTGATAATTGATCCTGTAAGTCAGTCAGTGATTTTTGTTTCTGTTAAGTCAGTCAGTGATTTTTGTTTCTGTAAGTCAGTCAGTGATTTTGTTTCTGTAAGTCAGTCAGCAATATTTGTTTCTTTAAGTCAGTTGGTGATATTTGATCCTGTAAGTCAGTCAGTGACATTTGTTTCTATAAATTGGTGATATTTGTTTCTTGAAGTTAGTAAGTGATATTTATTTCCTTAAGTCATTTAGTGATATTTGTTTCCAGTAGTCCATTGGTAATATTTGTTTCCATAAATTAGATGCAATTTAGTTTTTATTTTCAACTAAACGTGAAACGAATTTGATAATAAGGTGTATCAGAATTAATCCAGATTATTTTTTAAAATTTTGGATTTTTTTTCATACTTTGTATTGTTGTTTAACCTGCATTTGAGAGAAAACTGAGTTTCTGTAATTTTCAGAGAAAGATCATTAGAAAAGCATACTCAGTGAGTTCAAATTGAGTTCATTTGTTCAGACAGAATAATTTCCAATTCGTATCAGATTCTGAAGTTGCAAAGTTTTAATCCAGGGTTTAGTAATATGAAAGAGTAGAAACTGGTTGGTTGGAGGGTGGAAACTGGTTGGTTGGAGGGTGGAAACTGGTTGGTGGGAGGGGATTTACATGAGTTTATTTCTTTTCTAGAATTTTGGTAACAACTGTTGATTTCAAATTTTTTCAATAATTTGATTTTTTGAAATAACTTTTTGATGATTGGTCATATGAAGGTGATGTTTGATAAAACAAGTCTGATAAAGTCAAGTAGATGAGTCTGTCATACACAATAGCTGTTAGCAATGTATGCAAAATTGCTCTCATTGTATCAAAATATATTTCTTCCTGGAGTTAATCAGTTTACAGATAAGAGATGCATCCTGGCAATCTATCTTTCATTTCTTCCTGATTTATGGTTGTTGTTTTGATGGTGAAAGATCAATTTTCCCTGTCATTATATTGACAAGATCAGCTGTGTACACTGTATCCAATCAGTCTGCCATTATACTTGTTTTAAAAAAAGTAAACATATGTCCTTTTCTCACGCAAATTTCCAAATGAAAATAATTACTAGAGTAGTTGGACAAAATTGTAACTATTTTCTGTGATTTTCCTAATTGGTTTATGTCCAAGGTGCATTAGCTTTGAAAGAACCATGCCATTATGTTCGGGTTTTTATTCTTGGCATGCCTTATGGTAACCACAGTAACTTCGGGATCTGAATTTATTTGCACCAAAGAAATTCATTTTTTAAGTAGATAATGTGCTATGAAACTACAAGTGGAAAATGTTTGGAAATTCTATGTTTTTGACTCGAATGACTCAATTTCTGTTGCAAAATGTTTAGAAAATTAGTGTTTAAATGGACATGTACTGTAATGTATTGTACCTGGTATACTCTTAGATAATACAATCATGTATATTTGAAAGTTTTGTTATGTAACATATGTTATCATGTCCGTGTTAAGACCATTATGACAAATTTTCAGAGTCATAATTTATTTTTAAAAATATACAATTAAAAGAAACTCTTCGTTTTAACGAAATCAATTTGACATTTTCAAAACAGACTTTGTTTTCAGTTGATTGATACAAGGGAGGTAACTTTAAATGTTCAGCTTTGGTGTCTTTTACAATATCACAGCTATCAAGGCAATAGTTATCCCCCTTTAATTAGGCCTAACAATAAAATGATGACCTAATCTAATAGTTGGTCTTGTGTTATGGTGAAGTGGGGTTGGGTGTTGGTGGGGGGGGAACTGCGCTGCTCTGATGCTGGATTAATTGGTCTTGCCTCTTTTAAGAGGGAAGACTTGTTAAATGGTTTAATTTTGCAGTTTCAATGTTAAATGTACCACACTGAATCATAAATTTACCAATTAAAGTATTTACCATTAAGTTTGCTCCCTTAGGCAAGTTTCCAGCTGGCTAACAACTATTTATTTTATTTTTTGTCAGAGGAAACTTGGACAATTTCTACAATAATAGCTCATTTTACAATTGTTCATCCTATTATATAATACTTTGTATTCCGTTGTTTCAGAACCAGGCCCTGTGAGGAATCTTCACATCGAAGCAACAGGTGCCACCTACGCCTTGTTAAAATGGCTACCACCTGAAGAACCCAATGGGATACCACTGGGTTATGATATTGGCTACCAACCTGGTGGGTATGGTGATTAGTGTGTACAATATAAATTTTCTCAAAGAAATTTTCAGCGATTTATCTAGAAAATTAAAGTTAATTTTTCATCAGTAGGTAAAATGATTTACTCACTTAGTATTATTTTAAAACAAAAAAGGTCTTTAAAAGTCTATGTCACTGAGATGCTGAAATTATTTCAAGTTCAGTTATGGAGAAAATATCCAAAATATAGATGTTTCTTGCTTTTGTATGTGTATATGTATGTATGTATGTGTATATATATATATATATATATATATATATATATATATATATATATATATATATATATATATATATATATATATATATAATGATCTGTTTCTCCAGCAAAATTTACTCCAATCAAATGCATGCAATTTACAGTTACAATTAACACAGTGTTAGAAAGTCCAAAATTACCGAATGCATTTATATTTTTGAAAGATTATATATCGATTTATTTTATTTTTTATAAACATTTTACAGAATTTCAACTTTTCATCTTATAGTGCTTGGTATTTTACATTTGTTTGGAAGCTTTCATCTTCCCAAAGTGTCTGCACAAGTCTTCACTTTTACATTTTTAGAACTTTTGATTGATTGGTGCCATATATCTATTGTTGTACTGAAGTGCCATTATACCCAAATATATATATATATATATATATATATATATATATATATATACACACACACACACACACACACACACACACACACACACACACACATAGTACATTACCAGAAAAATGGATGTTGTTTTCCTGTTTCCATTTCTGAATGAAGAAAGACACTGAAAAAATTTAATCTACTGATGAACTGTGTCAACCCCATCAGTATTATTAGTTTTCCGAGTTGGCCTTATTGCCCATTCTTTTCTTTGTTTAGTTTTTTCAAACATATTATAAGTGACTGAATCATCACAAATTCTTCCAAACATTTAGAAAATTTTTGAGTGAAAATGAGAGAGCAAGTGAAAGACATAAAAATATTTAAAAATAAGTCACCCCCGTTAATAGGGTCACAAATTCTTCCAAATGTTTAGACAATTTCTGAGTGAAACTGACAGAGCAAACGAAAGACATAAAATATTTACAAATAAGTCATCCCCATTAATAGGGTCACAACAAATTCTTCCAAACATTTAGACAACTTCTGAGTGAAAATGAGAGCAAGTGAAAGACATAAAAATATTTAAAAATAAGTCATCCCCTTTAATAAGGTTAAAAAAAAATTCAGCTGCAATCACATATCTTTGTTAAACATTTGTTTGATAGATTTATGATGGAGAAATATGAACTGCAATTATCAAGCAGGACATGACAATATGTGAACTAAAAATAGGGACCTGATGTACCTATTTATTTTTTTCAGTGTGGCTGTTATATATAAATTGAAGTTAAAAATATGGTGAGATGGTGCTTTTGTACTTTAATGCACAATATTTTCATAATTCTTTCCAACAATTGTCATAAATTTTTTTCTTTATATCTTCATATAACCATATTTACTGTGGGAGTAGCATTAGCTGCTTCAGTTTCTTAAATTTCCACAGAATCACTGTTTGTTTCATAACCTGTCTTAAATTCCCTAGACTGTAATCTCTGTTAACAGTTAATTTTTCTATGGTCATGGACTCTGTCGCTAAAAATAAATTTGACCTTGACCCTTGCATTTCATCACCAGATGACAAGTTAGGGTTAACAGAATTCAATAAATGTTTGTACATTTGTTGTTCCCATTAGACCTGGAAAGAATCCTTTTGATTTGGTTGTCTGTAGCATATCATTGGGACTAAAAACAGATTTGACCATTGCATTTCATTTTGAGAGAATAACTTCAGCAGTACACAATGTATATTTGTGTAAAACTTTGAACATGTGTTCCTGTTGATTACGAGGTAAGGAGTTTTTTTTGGGATGGGGTACCTTCAAGGTCATTGTCACTGTTACTAAATATAGACTTGGCCTTTGCAGACCAGAACTTCAGCTCTCTTTAACTGATTTCAGTGAAACTTGGTACATGTGCATGTTACAATCCTTTTATGTAAGGAGGAGTCCTGTTGATTTGGGAATTGATAGAGTGAGATTCAAATCCCAGATAAGTGAAGATTGACTTAGGAGAACTGTTGGAACCATGTCTTTAGATGTTTTTTCATATGTACTTGAAGTATAAAACAGAAAATATATTCAAATGACTAACCTTACGTTGGCAGGATATTATTTTATCATTTGTTTGAAAATATAAGTAGCTGTGCTTCTTTCTGTGACCCCTGTCAGCATGGTTTTGAGTCTCATTTTTAGTCAATGTGGGTATGTGAGAAAGCTTGCCAGTAGCTTCCCATGGATCAGTGGTTCTTCCTTGGGTTTTCCCAGGTTCTTCCTCCACCAGTTATACAGGCTGCCATGTGTAGCCTATATATGACATTGAGCCCCACAACAACAACAACAACAATTCTTTATGTGGTGTGTATTGTTTGTAGATATTACTTAATTTAAACTGAGATTTTTAGTGAGTATGTATAAACTAAAATTCACACTTGTAACCAGATGGCGTCCTTTTTCTTACAGTTACAGGATCCAAAATGGGCCCAATCAAAGCTTTGAAGCCCCATATCACAAATCCCGATACACTTGGGGCCAGAATTACAGGTCTTACAGCAAACCATGACTACCGTTTTTACGTCTGGGCAAGAACAGCACAGGGACGTGGAGAGCACAGCTTCCTTGATGTTAAGACTGCTGATGGACAGCGTAGGTTTATTTGCTAATAGACTTAAATATTTTTTTTCAAAATTAAGAAAATTATCAATTCATATAAGTTTGTTGTGGATAATGTTTGAATGGCAGAGACTTTCTTAAGAAAGGTCATTTTTAGAGTATGGAACAACTAAATTGATGATGAAAATGATATAAATTTGGCAGTAACCTGTGAATTTCATTTTATGGGATACATTTTTGGGGGGTATTTCACTGTTGGCATGAACTCTAAATTTAAAGAACCAGTCAAACAATGATCCATCAGTTGAGATTACAGAACCCCTCTCCCTGTCAGAGGTACATCCACAAATTTAAATATTGGCAGAAGATTGTTTTTTAAAAATAAAACCATAAAAACTGATACTGATATATTTGAATTCACATAGCATTACATACATGTATGTCGCATACTGGTACCTTGGCATTGAAAGAAAGCAAGGCATAGAAATCAGTTTGTTTACAATCGTATGCTAAGGTAAGGTAAGGTTTGCAATAACCTTTTAATTTTCAGTTCTAAAGCAGTTCTAAAACTGGCTTTATGCTGATAAAAATATGTTGCATGTAACAAAATTGTACTTTTCTTATTTTATTTTTTAAATGTCGTAAATTATTTTGTTAAATGTAATTTCAAATATGCCATCATTAAACAGTTTGATTGGTTGCATCTCATGACACTCTTTATCAACAAAGTTTTCCATACTTACCTGAAATATACAGTACATACTAACTTGCAGGTCAAGTCCAAATACAAATTGCATGGACCCAGATCTGCCAGCACATTTTGTGCCAGCAGATCAGGGCCTATGCTGCTTGTTCTACTGATTACTCCTTACAAACTGTATAGACCCAGATCTGCTGGTGCATTAGGTGATGGCATATCTGGGTCTGTGCAGTTTGCAGTTGGACTTGACTTGTAAACTAGTTTATGCAGTAGTGTTTATTCAATTTTTTTTTCCCTGATTCTTGTGTTCAAAATAAAAGTTTTGAAAATGTTACCAAAAGAAATGTCTAGTTCAAATTAGGGAAAATGCAAATATTTTTCATTCATTCACAGCATGAGCTAACTTCATTTAATATTCAGTAAAATGTGGTGTAATTATAAGTACTTTTCAATGATTTAGAAAATATAGTGGCTCTTGAGATGCAGTTATCTCCCATCTTAGTATCATTTGTTGGTACAATATATGACTAGGGAGATACTTAGATTCAGATTCTCCAATTTTATCCCCCCAAAAGTAAGAAAAATTTGGAAATCTCCCTAAAGGAAAAAATCTCTCTGAACGTTATTCCAGAAGTATTATTCATTAGACTGATCAAATCTGTCATTAACAGAAATAGGAGTTGTGTCCCCTAACACAATTTCCTGGGGTTTTTCAGGTTGAAATTACATTATACTCAACTCCTTTGGTTTAATTTGTTAAAAGGTTTTATAAATACACAAGAACATGAATTTTGATTGCATTGTGTCATGCTAAGTTGGAATTTATGTACAACAACAAATGAAAACAATCACCTCCATTTTAGTGATTGGCATATTTGAAAAGCTCATGTTTGAAGAGAAAAGCCTATACCCAGCTCTTTCAAAATTAGACAAAGTTTGATCTCAAAATGTCTTGTTCAAAAATAAGCCCACCACCAAAGTTTCATCATAGTTATTACTGAACTTATCATGAAACCCCATATTATTATTAATAACTTTTGGCACTCCTTTATATGAAAAAAATTAGTTGTATTGGTGGTAAGTAGTGATTTTCTTATCTGGACAATATTTATTTGTATATTTAGAAAAGTATTTAACATGTATATCAGGTAGCTCATGTAAACAGTGTTTTATTGTCTTATTTCTATTTTGTTATCTTGTTTTACATCATTTCTTTTCTCTGAAAATTGGAATATTTGCCAGATTAATTTTCAGGAATTTGTTGCTGAAGGAAGATTTATGCCACAAGATCCATAACGTTGACTGGTTGCTGTGTCCTTTGATTTCTCGTCACTCCCGCTAATTTGTCATGTGATGGTCCTACCTTGTGCCAAGTTGTTTTCTCCATTTCTCTTTTTCCATCTTCCTTCCTTTGCATGAATAGCTTTTTTGTAATCTTTTTGTTCAGCTTTAGTCCCAAACAAAAACTCTGGTTGGAAGTTTTTTTTAGACATAGGATCACAGTAACCATGTCTTGCATGATGTTACAGCCTAAAGTTAGACAAACTTATTTGGCATCTTTTAGTGTTAAGGGACTATCAGTGTAACTGTCAAAGCAAAATTGTGATTAACCAAAAAAGTTTACCACTCCAGTGGCTTAGTGGAAGAGTGTCCACCTCAGATGCAGGAGGTCACAGGTTCAAACCTCAGCTAAGTCATACCACTTATAACAATGGTATTAATAGCTGCTTTACTAGGTGCTCAGCATTAAGAGGTTAGTGTTAGGACTGGTCAGCCTGGTGTCAAGATAATGTGACTGGGTGGAACAACATGCTAGATGTCTGCGGCATGATGCCCCAGTGCTAGACATCACTCTAAACTGCCACACTTCTGACATCGTAGCGATATGACAGGAAAATTGTTAAAGCTACATTAAATTCTAAATCACTCACTCACACAAAAAAGTTTAATGTAATCAATGTGTATACAATCAATACTTACTGTGTATCATGAAATGATGTCATCATTACAGGATGACATCACTGATATGACATCACTTTTTCCGTGTGTGTATCATAGAACTATGAATTCTGGGAGAGGCTGGTGTAAAATGACATGGTTGCAACTTACATTTCTTACTAAATAATGAAAAAGAAAAATTTGTCTACTATTTTAAATATTGCTATAACTGCCCACTGAAAGAAAATGATAAAGTCAATGAAAAGTATACAAGTCCGTTTGAAATCTTTGGTGATATTTGACCTGCAATAAATTGGTAACACAGATTTTCCATTGTGGAAGAAAATGTAACGACAAGAGCTGTGTCATACTAAAACAAACTCACTACCTTTTTTTTTTTTTGCCTTTTGAGCAGAGGAGACTATTCTTTTTAACCTGTGCAAATTTAACAAATTTTTAAATGCTCTTTTGGCTATTATTTTATGGACAATTAGTGACAGTGTTTTTTGAACCGTACTTTTTTTAATGTAATGACCCTTACCTAGGGATAGAAATTCAGTTGAAATAGCACAAAAGAATGCTTACCACCTTAGAAGTCTTAGAGATTTTTGATCACTTGTTTACTTAGTTACCATATATATTTGCTTACAGGTTGAGTCCAGCTGCAAACTGCACAGACCCTAATATGCTTGCACATTATTCAGCAGCAGATCAGGGTTTATATCATACTGCATTTGGACTTAATTTGTACACAAGTACTTACATTATGTAAAAATATCAGTTTTTTAAAAATGTTTTTGGTGTGCCAAAATTTCACGATTAATCATTTTTAGCCTATCTTTACATACTCTTCCTCTGCTAACTTTTTGCAAAAATAGGCAGTATTCAGTATTGCATTGTTTTTGTATTTCAGTAAATAAAATGAAAGATTTCAGGAAGAATTGCATGACTATTCCCAAAAGCAGTGTGATTTTGAAACCTCTAGCAAGCAATTCCAAATAAACTGTTAATACTCTATTATTTTTGGAAACCCAAATCATAGCTATTTTCTCATTTCTAAATTTTTTTTTAAAGGAGATACTGTAAGACTCCGAGAAAAATGTAAAAGATTTCTTATATAAAACCTACATTGTTCCTAATCATCACCTCAGTTTTGGATACAACAGTTAAATAATTAAGAGAAATGATTTAAGAAACATGTGTATCATCTGTTATTTTAGATACAGCAGCTTGATATGCCTTTTCTTTTCCTCCTGTTTTACAAGCACAGTTTATTCTATGTTTCTTTTTAATGTGAAAGTGTTGTTTTGGTTTTTTTTCATTAACTCCTTCAGTACTGTAAATCAAAATCTTCCCTTTTATGTGGATATTACCACAGAAGGACATTAAAAAGAGCTTTACCTGTTTTACTACTTCCTTCCATGTGGTTATTAGAAGGACTTCCTTCCATGTGGTTATTAGAAGGACTTCCTTCCATGCGGTTATTGGAAGGACTCATGAAAGTGCTTTACCTGTTCTCTTCAGGCAAAAGTAATTGAGTAATTGCCAGTTATATCAACAATTTCAAACTTTTAAACTGCTTTATATAAATAAAGATGTTGTATAGCTTGAAGATTTTGTATCATTATGGTACAGTAGAACCTGTCTTGAAAGAGCAATCCTGCCAAAAAATTATGGTCTCTCAATACAGGTGGTCTCTCATGAAAGGCCATAACACTATAAAAGCAATAAATCTGTGCATGGAGAACATTGTCACAAGATAGATGGTCTCAAATCAGTGGTCTCTCAAGAGAGATTTTACTGTACTGTCATATAAATAAACAGGTCAACATTTTTCTGAGTTTTAAAAACTTTAAAAAGATTCTTAACTCTAACGTGTAAATATTTCCTTTACAAGTGATTAAAAATAGATTACCAATATAAATGTTATTTCAGCGCCAAATGCACCCAATCCTCGATACACCTCCCTCACTCAGACCAGTATCAACATAACTTGGACACCGTATGAATTTCAAGAAGTCAGTTACCAAATTGAATATAGAGAAATAGGTAACATTAAATGTTGTGCATTGTTAAAAGATTTACATGAAAATTATGTAGTTGAACTAATAAACTTCATCATTGAAAATTCTACCTGAAAATTGCGTAGATGAACTGACAAATTCAATAGTTTACGTCGTCACAATAAATTTTTGTTAAGAGATTTTAAAAGCCTGGAACAAAATCATTGCAATACATGTAATTATTCATAGGAGATTCCCAGTGAATTATAACAAAGTATGACTCATTTTATTCATTTATGAAGCAGAGGTTTTTGAGTAAATGGATAAAATATAACATATCATGACTGTTACAGCCGATTAAAGAAATGTAAAGAATTCTAACCATAAAAAGACAGAAATTAATAATACAAAAGGTTTTTACTACTAAAATGCATTAATAATTAAGAAAATATGACACTTTCTTCTTGTTTCTATTTCCTCTCTCATTCCTTGACCTTCCTGACTTCTCTTGGCCTTAAAGGAACCACAAATTGGGTTACTACAGAACCCATTTGGAATCACTCTTGGAAGGTTTTGGATGGCTTAAGGCCTGGAACTGAATATGAAGTACGTGTAATCGCTCAGAATAAGTACGGGGACACAGCAACCAGAACACTGTACAGGGTAATGACACAACACCGAAAAGGTAAGCTGTATCCAAAGTTCCAACCATTTATATAACATTAATGTTTTGCAGCACTTGCTAGTGGTTCATAAGTTTGCATGGGCTGATCACATGCTCTGTGGTATGAAGCTGCCGAAATATGACTTGCCCTGATGGAATATATGTACCAGTCTGGTGCAGGTTATGGTAACCACCAATGGATGCTAATATGGTTTTTGCTATCAGATAAATCAGAGCAAATGAAGTCAAAAGTTATGCCTGTGGGATACCATAGCTAGGGACTAAATTGAGTCCACAATGCCAATGGGATACCACAGTAGGGACTCAATCAAGTCCAAAATGCCTATGGGATACCATAGCTAGGGACTAAATCAAGTCCAAAATGCCTATGGGACACCAATGCTAGGGACTTGATCAAGTCCAAATTGCCTATGGGACATCATAGGTAGGGACTCAATCAAGTCCAAAATGCCTATGGGACACCAATGTTAGGGACTCAATCAAGTCCAAAACACAGAATGGTATGTTGCATACTGTCTCAAAGTTTATGACATAACTGGTCAATACAACATGTCAGAAACCAAATACATATTTCAGATATAGCACTATTTTGGATATAGCACATTTACATTATCACATGATGTATATTTGGATAAGTTACAACTTAAAAGTAGAAGAAAAAGCAGAAAACTTTTATGCATTTCATTAATTTTTTTTTCTTTCCAGGAACAGGTGATGCCAACTTTTTCCAAGCAGATTCAGATTCCTACTCCAGAGCAGAGAGTCTTCATGGGGAGATAATCCCACTAAGCTGCAGAACTTGGAGTACGCTCTTTTCCATTCTCCTAATATTCATTCTGTCCAGATTCTGTTGTCAGTGTGATTGACTGAATGGTGGTAACCTGTAGGATGAATTTCGCAAGCTTTTTCAATTATTCTTGGATTGAATAAAATGGATAATTCTGAGGAGTGTTGAGACAAATGAATATTTATCAGTATGGCCAAAGAAGATGAGTTATGTCAAGGATAAGTTACAAAAACAAGAGTGATTAAATGTGGATGAAAGTTTCCAGATTTTCATGGTAATTGGTTTATCTATTTCTTAGAGCTGGATTACATAACAAGGAAAGGCTGGTATAAAAACAAAATGATGTATCTATTATGTTGGCTCCAGACAGAGGCAAAATATAGAATCGGCCTTTTGTGGCACAAAATGGACTTCTTTCTAATAGAGTTACCTCAGAAACTTGTGACCTAATTTTGTGATCAAAGCTTTGTTCCACATAATTATGAAAAATATTATTTGTATGCTCTTTGTTATTGATATTTACATTTGATGGCCCATAAACATTAATGTAAAAAAAAATTAACGATATTATGCTGGTTGAAAAAAAATCTGAAATGTCACATTATGTGTTTATGTTTGTGGGTGTGTGTGAGAGAGAGCTGTTTTCAAGGTAATTAATGTAGGTGAGGTAACTACATAATTAAAACTATTCCAGTCAACTTTGTCACTATTAATTAATACTCAGTTTTCATAGTATGAGATTTATTGACATTTATTTTAAAATTTATTGTATATATCAAGTTAAAATAAATTTGTATATTGCTGACAAAGATTGTCTATAAAGAGAGATTGATTTTTAATTGTATATAATTGTTCAACAAGACAAAATAGTTGTTTAATGTATGTACAGACCAGAGGTACATTTAGTGATTACACAGAAATAAAAAAATTTGCTGATAAACAGCTCATTAATCTCATGAGGAAGCTCAAGAAATCCAAAACTGAAATTCTTTTGCATGCTTTGTAAATCTCAAAAAAATGCTATTAGCTTTGCAAGTGTGACATTGTCATTTTGAATCTGCATTTGTTCTTAAAATTTATGTTAAACTGAAATAATCTACATGAGTACTTTTGGTCACATGTAAATGGATGGAAGTTGAATAACACAGTATTTATATGAAGCTACTGTGGTTTTATTGAATGTCAAGACTGAAGGATAAAAAAAAATGTCCTTAAAAATTAACAAAGGAAAAATCCACATTTGATTGGTGGAATATGAAAATTAATTTGGAGTTATTTAGATTATTCAGAATTTAAGGGAGTAGCTTGGAATGTTTCTTACAAGTGGGTGTCAATACATTTGCAAGGGAGATAACTCCTTTGATTTCAGTTTTTACTGGTAATATGGAAGAACTTGGAAAATATTGCTTTCCTTGAAAAAATATCTGAGTGTACAGACTTACAATTTTGACATTAAATGAAGCAATGGTTGGCCAGGATTTTTAACTTGTTCAGAGTTCTTTTGGATTAAATTCACTTTCATTAAAATATATTCAACCTAATTGCATGTTGGCAAAAAAATTTAAAATATGGAATGATGTTTATACTTAATCAGATTGACTTGTACTTGACAAGTATAATACATGAGAAATAATCAGATTGACTCATACTTGACAGGTATAATACATGAGAAATAATCAGATTGACTCATACTTGACAGGTATAATGCATGAGAAATAATCAGATTGACTTGTACTTGACAGGTATAATACACGAGAAATAATCAGATTGACTCATACTTGACAGGTATAATACATGAGGAATAATAAGATTGACATATACTAGACAGGTATCATACATGAGGAAGATTCAGATTGACTCATCTTGGACAGGTATAATGAGGAATATTTGTATTGACTCCTCTTTGACAGGTATAATACATGAGGAATAATCAGATTGACTTGTACTTGACAGGTATAATACATGAGAAATAATCAGATTGACTCATACTTGACAGGTATAATACATGAGGAACAATAAGATTGACATATACTAGACAGGTATAATATATGAGGAAGATTCAGATTGACTCATCTTTGACAGGTATAATGAGGAATATTCATATTGACTCATCTTGGACAGGTATATTACATGAGGAATAATCAGATTGAAACATACTTGACATGTATCATACTTGGGGAAGAATCAGTATGACTCATCCTTGACAGGTATAATATATGAGGAATAATAAGATTGACACATACTTGACAGGTATCATACATGACGAAGAATCAGACTGACTCATCCTTGACAAGTATAATACATGAGGAAGCAAAATAATTCATTCTGCAAGCTAAAAATTATTTCTGGAATAGATGATGATGTTCATTGTATTTCTAATTTGTGAAAGAGTGTACTTTTCCAGAGGAAGGGGAAAAATAATGCCAGGGTTGTGAAAACATCTTTACGCTCAGACATGGGAACCTTGAATTATTCCAGATAAATTTTGGTTGTGACACGAAAGCCTATTTTTTATCAGAGACAATTCTATATTTTCTACACAGAAGAGATATGTCACATGTTCTGGATGTACATTTTTGTCGTTAGGAAAGAGAGAATGTTATCCATAGATATTAGTGAAGCTTCCAGTAAACTTAGGTCCATGTTTAAAAATTGTATTAATAGAATTTCCACGTGTAGGAGGTTAAATGCAGAAAGAGCACATGGGATGGACAAGAGAAGAGCATATAGGCATTTCTATGAATTGGTACATTTGTTAAATTTATTCTCAGTTTTCAAGATTTAGTATCTTTTAATTTCTATTTTCACACATCAGAAAAATTATGAGCCATACTAAACAAACATAATATTGAACATGTTTAGAAAAAAATGTACCATAGAACTTCGATTATCCATCAGGGTGCGGGACCAAGATCATGACAGATACGTGAATAGACATATAATAGAATATGTACATTAAAAGTATTATGCATTAGACTGGGTCATCAAAAAATCATAATATCTACATATGTACATGTACCTGTTTTTAATATTTTGACATACAATTCCCTGATGGTTCACAAAGACTGACAGTTAATCAGATGCTGGATAATCAAAGTTCTACTGTACTTAGAATATTTCAGAGGTACGAACATCGATATTTGTTGTAGCCAGTTCAATTGACATGTTCTTTCTGACACATGTCCAAGGTAATTTTTGTTTAAACTAAAGTATTTTCCAAATGGTAATTGAGTATCTTGCCCATAGTAAAGTAAAAGAAAAAAATATTATTACAATATCGTAATAGTGAAATTTTTGGAAAGCAAACAATAGCCTTGTGCTGTTTTCTATGGTCTTGATTCCAATCACATTTTCCTTTCATTTTCGTTATTAGTTATTTTGTAATTTACAAAACTCCCTACTTTATTTCAATTTTTGTTTTGGTAAAAAAATGTTTTTCCTGTAACAGGCTCACAAAATATTGGGTCAGTAGTTAAATGAGAATTCATATAATCTGGATTAGTTCTTATTGGCAAACTGAAAAATATGAAGTATTCCAAAAGAGTGGTATTAAATACCATATTGACAACAAAAATAATCCAGAACAGACCAGATCTGAAAATTTCCCTCATTAACATCTGCTCAACAAAATGTCCCCCCAAAAAAAAGTTGGTAGAATTTTAAAGGATCATTTCAGTTACAGGAAACAATATTTGTTTTACTCCACCTAAATGACCATCAATATTGAAAGATAGAAGCCCACTTTAACTAAAAAAGTGTGCAAAAGTATGTTTTTGTTTTAAAGTTGGAGGTTTTTCTATTTTTTTTATTTTTTATTTTTAAAGCTCATCTTCTGTATAAGTATTACTTTATTTGCTGACATTATCTAAGTTAACGACCCAAAAAATAATTTCATTATGCTTAATACATGTATTCTATCATGACATTTTAAAGCATTATTGGTATAATTTGGGAGTTTTGCTAATAAATAGTCCATCGAGAGATAGGATGCCTGGAATTAGAATTTATTAATTGCACTATGCCGTAGAATCTTTTTTTTAAACCAGAAATGTTGAAAAACATATCTCAAAAATGGATCGAAGATTATTTCTGTCCTTATCATTCTTAAATTTGACAACGTTTTTAAATATTGATTGTACTTAATGTTTTATGTGTGGTAGTAGATATTATTAATTCATGCACAGGTTAGATTTTATTACATTATTTCAGTGAGAGACATTTTTTCATTGCCTAGTACAGCATCATGTGAATTGTGATAATTGACAATATTGTATCATCATGATATCACAAAATATTTTAAAAGCGAGGTGCAGTTGAAATGGAATTTTCACTGTGCTGACACAATTTCAGTTTTGAAACTACTTTAAATCTTGTGCAATAAAACAAATATAGACCTTTATCTGAGTGAATATAAACTTTCTGTGAATCAGTAAACCTATCATACTGACCTCTGCTTTGCATCAGTCAATACAGGGTTTACAGGTTCATTAAACTTAATATTCACCTCAACAAAAGTCAGTAATTGCATATTACTCTCCAGAATAATTACTTAAAGGAAAATTGTTGTGTCCTATTTCAGAAAGTTTAAATTGAAAATAGGCACTTTACTAGTTCTTGTGCTTTAAATAGATATATGTATCTTGGTGTCACAAGCAGTTTCTTTATCTTATATAATACATTTGTTCAGGCATAGTATAATCATATACTGCTCCCTCACTATAAGGTCCTTCATTATAATCCAGTTCCTGTTATAAGGCATGTATAGTCATTGCTCACATTTCACTAAGTGGTAGTGAAATTATAAGTATCATGTACATTCATTATAAGGTGGTCTCACTATAAGTTGGTAAACTCTATGGCTCCCATATATCACATTATAATGAGGGAGTACTTGTGTCTTTCACAATAAGTTGGTCTTACTATAAGTTGGTAAACTCTATGGCTCCCACAGATCACATTATAATGAGGGAGTACTTGTGTCTTCATAAATCTATATTTTTTTTAATAACCACATTCTTGAGGAGAAGGACACCACCACCCCCTCATCACAAAATTTTGGCAAATATTTACAGAGAATATCATTGTCTCATGCCAAGCCAACCCCAACCCTTTCTTTTGATGAACTTAGTAGGAATAAACTGTCCTCCTGGTCTTATCATGTGAGAATGCTGTCAATTTAAAGCATTGACATAGATGGAAACAATCATATCTTTGTTTTACTACATTATAGTGTAGGAAGGTGTTATCTGTTTTGTCTCAATGATTTTAATTTTTGAGCAATTTTGATATGGAAACTTGCTAATATTACTTTCTTCATGTGCACTGTAATCAAAAATCTATGTTGACACTAGTTACCATTTGAGTGATAGCCTGTCTGTTAAAAAACTGTTGCCTGTTGATTCAGCAAAATTTTATTTAATATGTTTTTTGCCAAACTCTTGGTTGAGTAATTGTGCATTTTTAAAGGATTGTTTGTTAAGTCATTTTTGAATAAAAATGAGCTGAAAGTAGATTTCATTTAGTTGAAATTCTATTTTCAAGATGCAGGAGTCTTCAAAACAAAGGAATAAGTCAAACTTTTGACTTCTCGTGTGTTAAATATGGGACCAAAGATAGTTCTAATTTAAAAAATGCATGGGACATTTCTTTTACTGCTTCATTGTACATTTAGGCTCCTGTATTTTCATTGGCCTGTTTGCCAGCTGATAATAAATGGTGTAGGACATGGTTCTATTTTTTAGCAACCTTAAGTGTGTAATTATTTTCCTTTTTCCTTTTAGAAAATATCCATACCTGTAATAGCATTCATCTTTTATGGAACAGATTATTTCCCAGTATGGATTGTTCATGTGTAATATATATCCTGCTTGTGTACATAAGTGGACTAATTCAGTGTCATTCTTCACTATACAAAAATGTCTTTTATCATACTGTGAACAGTTTTAAAGAAATGGAATTTGCAAGAATGAATTATTCTTTCTTGTGATTTAAAATATTTAATTATACCTTTCACAAATATCTGGTTTTATTAGTCTCCTTTGATTTACAGATTATGATGTTGTAAGGTTACCTCTTGCAGGATAAGGGGTTAACTAGTCTGGCTACTTGAATCATAGGTCAAATTATATCTCCAATCGCTACTGCTGTTACATTTTACTGTGAAGAAAAGGTTATATTACATGCTTTCTTGTATTTTAAGGTTTCTTTAACCATGCATGTATTATATTTAGAGAGTCAATTTTCTGCAAAATTTATTTATGAATAGTGCTGTATGTACTCTTATACAAGTCTGATCCAGGTAAAAACTGTACAGACAGAGATCTGTCATTGCATAATGCCCTAGCAGATCTGGTTCTTTGCAGTTAGGAGTTATCAGTGGAGCAAACAACATCGACCAAGATCTTCCAACACATTATGCAATGGCAGATCAGGGGCTGTGGGTTTTTTTTGCTTTTGGACTCGACTTATAAGCTGATATATATGGTATATCATGTGCCATAGCATTACATCTTTCATGTCTACATGTTCATGTTCTTAGGTTCCTTTCATTTTTCTGCTGGTCACATGAATCAATAAAGAGCTATTTTAAACTGTGCAATACAAGTAGAAAATAGTGTAGATAATTTAAACATTATTTTACGTTTACATAACAGATGCTCAAGGTTATTTATTGTGTACATATTGTTCTGGCATCTGAGAAGTTCGTAGAGTTAGTCCTGTTCAGTCAATTTCCTGTTTTACCTGTACTTTGTTTTCATGTCGATGAAGTGCTAATTTTGACAAAACACTCTTTACTTGATGTGTTCTGTATGTTTGAGTTTGTTGCTTATGTTGTATCACTGTCACACAGAACCTGTACAAATAAATTGAAAATGAAATCTTTCATGTCATTTTGTTGCATTTTGCTGTTAAATCTGGAGACGAATATTAACATCTTGACTTGCAGATGCGTTGGTAGAGAATTTAGGTGAATATTAACATCTTGACTTGCAGATGTGTTGGTAGAGAATTTAGGTGAATTATAAAACTTGTATCACTTCTATCGATGCTGCTGGATTTTAGGTGTTTCCTATAATGAACAAAACAAATGATAGCTGAAATTCATTAAGATTATCAATGACCTCATATCAAAACGTCAAGAGTTTTGGATGACCTATATGTTTGCATGTAGGGTGATCTGGAAGGATGAGAAAATTGGGGAATCTAGAGAATTATTGATTGATTATTTGATTGGGTGATGTTTAATGGCACATCAACACAGGAAAGGTCATGTTGTGCAAAGTGAGTCATAGTGGTGGAAATTTAAATGAATCATTTTTTTATCCTTATTGATTTATTACAGAACACTTTGGGAGTTATGATCCACACATATTATTCTAACCACTCTATAAATTTATGAAATTATAAAATTTATTTTAAAAAACTAGGTCATAGTTAACTGGATCAGGTGTCATCTCGCCTTGAAATTTGGTTTATTTTGATCCTTTAAAGAAAACTGCATTTTAAAATAATTGAAGGTCATTGAACAAGAACTCACTACATCCTAAAAGATGTTCAGTGTTGCCCATTGTGCATTTACAGTGAGACTGATCCAACAATATTGATAATTTTGTCAAACAACACAAATTTAAAATTTCAAGATACAGTATTTAAGTTTCTTTATAAAACACAACTGTGATTTGGGTTTAATTGCAGTGACATTTTACTGAATGCTTAAACAACTGCATCGTTGCCAGCTATAGGCTGATCACTTCATTCCACATTGATTCCAAATGGTATATCTAGCGACCCTAAAAAGTACTTCAATCAAGTGCCCTTTTAGGGAGGAAAGAGTTATTGCCCATAGCAAGTTAAATCAGTTGACCAATGAAAGAACTTGTTACACATGTATGGTATTCAGTATAATGACTTCCATGATGTCAACATGCCTCATCTCGGAAGGAAATAACTTCTGTGTGATCGGTTTAAATTGAAGAAATGGATGTACCATTGTCTGTACAGACCACAATGATTATTATCAACTGTACATACTTGGTACATGACCGCTCCGGTGGTCTAGTGGTTAGAGCATCCGCCTCGGATGCGGGAGGTCGTGGGTTCGAACCCCAGCCAAGTCATACCAAAGACTTGTAAAAATGGTACTAACGGCTGCTTCGCTTGACGCTCAGCATTAAGAGGTTAGTGTTGGGACTGGTCGGCCTGGTGTCAAGATAATGTGACTGGGTGGGACATCATGCTACATGTCTGCGGCATGATGCCCCACTGCTAGAAATCACTCTGAACTGCAACACTGCAGACATCGTAGCAATATGACTGAAAAATTGTTAAAGCTATGTGAAAAATCCAAATCACACACACACACACACACACACATCTTTGGTACATGTAATGAGCAATCTGATTAGACCAACTTCTTTTGGCTAGCTAAACATTTTGTAGGCTACGTAGAACAAAGTCGAGCGTTGTCCCTTGTCCAGGAAAAATACAGTTTTTGATCAATAGTCGTCAGTATCGACCGGAACGGCCTTAGCAAACGCGGGACCTGATTTGAAACATTTTGGCGGGTCCCCTGGATTTACGCGCTGGCCCCCATTAAGCACGGCATTTGGAAATAAGCTTTTTAAAAAAGTTTTATATGATACTGAACTTAAAATTTTCTTCGATCGCTTTAAAATTACTTTCTCTCTATAGAGATATTTTTTTTTTACAAATTACAAATGCACAGGGCCCCTGTGAGTGCGGGGCCCAATTGGGCCGAATTGGTCCAATCGGCCTAAAGTCCGGCCCTGAGTATCGAGACGTTCAGTCATCTCACTAATAAGTATGTTCAAAACAATTATTTGCCAAATCTTTAATATTCTATTTGTGGTCACGTATACAACTAATTTAAATAAAAATAAATGTTATCATGGTGTATTCAACAGTTTTGATCATGATAATTATCAAATAATGCATTTGTTTCAATGAGCATTGATTAAAGATAGCCTAAACATGCTCCTTTCATGCACATGTCTACTCGGCATGGGCAGAAAAGGGTGCTGAACCATCTATTTCGTTACATGTAGTTAGATGCTAAATCATCAAAACGTGATGGTTCTGTTCGACTCTATTAGGACCAGACCCTTTACAAGAATATATAGTCACTGTGAAGCTTTTTCATTTTGCCTGTGACGAGATCTTTTGCACCCAGTATATATTGTTATAACATTGAACCATGAAACTTGGCAAGGAGCTGCATTTTAATTAGTTCTACGTCCTCACCATAAAAGTTGGTCACTGTGATCTGTATAATATGTATTGTTGACTTAGTTGCAATTTTGTTTTAACTTCATGCAAGAAGCATTAAACTAGACGCTTGTATACGTCTCTATTAGTACTATACCTGTACAAAAGAAGGTCACTGTGGCCTACATATCACATTTTACAAGCTTGGGTTAAGTTGTGAAAATGCATGACCACATAGGTTTCTGTGTGCAATGCACATACTTTGCTACCTATAATCATGAAACTTGGTTGACGGGATACATCTTAATGAACACTACTCCCTCACTGTAAAAAAAAAACAAATTTATGTCGTTATGACTCATGTTTTACTCATCACTAATCTGGGTTCAATAAGGCAGGTTACAAATTATACAAATTGGGTCACAGAGGTTCGTTACATAGAAAATTAGTAGTATCCGCCCTATGTATCAAGGGATGGGGGGGGGTCTAACCTGTATATTGTTACAGGTTAGACCCCCCATCCCTTCATTCATGGACAGATACTCCTAATTTTCTTTGTAACGAACCCCTGTGGAGTTAACTACAGATGATGTTCTCAGGGTGAAATTAGCTCAGAGCCTAAGAGAAAGTGCTATTTTGTACACATTAATATGAGCATAAAAACAGAGTTTACTGAGTACAAGGTGCAGTTCAGCGTATACGTCACAATGTGTACACTCCAGTTCTATTTTGTTTATCCGTATGCAGTATGGCAGTGCAAGTCAGTTCTTGTGGGTAAATTCTATTTGTAGCAACAAGGCAAAATCATATCCTGTCCTATTTTGTTTTCATGTTCATTTCTCAGGCATGTTCCATGTAATATCATGAAATTAATGATGTACGTCTCAGTTAATACCACACCCACACAACCAAAAACGCTCATGACGACCTATATTTTATTGTTTTCTGGCTTTACTTACAATCAAAGAATGTTACTGTGACTTAAAAATTGTTACGATTTGCTAACATAATAACAGTATTTGTGTTTAGCTTATGACCACATCGACTTTTTCCAAGCTACACACAGCCTAACCTATGCAGAAGGCCCTTACAAGATCGGAATATGTTTATTCAATTGCATAAGTCCATATTAATGACCATACATTGTGTATTATGATAATTTCAATGAGTGGGCTGCATGCGTTGCATTTGAGGCCTCAGCTGTCGTAGCCTCTTCGCTAGCCAAGGTTCCAATACGTTAACCCTATCTAGGATAAACATATCGGAACCTCGGCTAGCGAATTTGCTGTCTTAGGCGAAAGAAAACGCCAGGTCCATCTTCCCCCCTCCGAAAAATTAAATGGTCATTCCCTTCTACTGGGTAGGGGGAACATACGAAGACAATAAGATGATGACTGCATATACATGTACATACGTTTCTCCCAAGTTCATCTTACTGATAGCTGCACCATATGTCAAGGCGTCACACATGTGAAGCGCAAATATTCTGCGAGAAACCCGTGCAAGTCGTTTTACGGTGAATGTCCAACACTTTGGCCAGTACACCATGTATGTTGGCCACATGTCTACAAATGATCCAGGCAACAACAACAACAACAAAAAATACGCATTGTAATTAAATGTAATTAAATCTTTCTGCTTGGAGGACTTGTATTACATACTGATAATTGCTAGTAGATACAGAAATTTCTTTTGTTTGTTTCTAAAACTTCACTACAGCAGGATGAGTAGTGTGACATAAACGATAAAGACATTGGGATCGGAAATACTTCAATGCCAAAGCAGAGAAATGAACTGATAAATACAATTATGAACAAAATACCGCAGTTTAATACTTCAATGCCAAAGCAGAGAAATGAACTAATAAATACAATTATGAACAAAATACCGCAGAGTTTTATAGCAGTGACCGCCCATAAAAAAAAAAAAACAAAAAAAAAAAAAAAAAAAAACATTTAATTCTTTTTTGGTGGAGGGGGCGAGGCGGAAGAGTGAGACTGGGAACTTTTGGGGGAAAACAATCCCGGACTCCAAAAAGGTTAAAAAAGATATTTTGATTCATATTTTGTAGGAAGAACTAATTATGTCCATTATAAAAAAAAATATCTTCCGATAAAAGTAAAATAATTATTTGAATCGAAGACTGGAACAATTTGCCAGAGAGCTGTATCTAAGCTAACCCACTGGTAGGTACTCGAACCCCCTCCCCTGGATGTGATACTTTTAAGTTCTGTCAAGTAAAATATACAGATGCAGTCCAAAATACTCGCATTCATTTTTGTACTGATCCTTAAACATTTGGGTTTAAAGCTGAGGTTACTCACCCACAGCATCAGTGACCACTGACCATTATGGTTTGAATAAATGAACAGTATGGCATTAAAGCTTTCATGTGCGTGATGTCCTTGTACATGTATGGGACTTGTTAAAAATAGATTTCAAAATGTTTTGGACTTGAGTTTGTTTCGAGTGAAGTTCTAAAAGCTACCACATTTTTTTCTTTTCTTGTGGCAGGTTACTAAATATTTTTACATATTAGCAATTATAATGTAATCAATGTACTTCTGACAGAATTAATTAAAATGATAAGTTTCTGATGTGCTCAATTAGAGTCGTATGGCCAAAATACAGTGTAATGACGAAATATGGACATGAACCTTAAAATAATAATAATAATAATAATAATAATGTTTATTTGTAATACAGGCCACTGGCCCACGATACATATCCATACGTTATGCGGTACAAAAATATGCTATAGTGCGTAACATAGGAACATCGTAACTATTGGAAGTGATACACATGAAAGTAATCATTGTTGCATTTTTCGAATTGGGTGAAATACAAGTATATAGGATACAGTAATCAAACAAACGAATTTAAAGAGAACCCTAAAACCTGCATCGAGCAAGTTTTGCGATATTGATATAAAGTTTCCTGTAGCAGGAGTCGATGATAAAACGGTTTCTCTAATTTTTAAAGCTTTTATAGTAAACATTGCTAAATAAGTCATCAGAATTTT
>JAECUM010033128.1:0-32808 GCA_016617855.1 Megalonaias nervosa | reverse complement strand
AACGTCTGCTGATTCAGAATAATCGAGTATATTTTCGTGTTTTATTTTCCATGATCCCCATTCACCATTACCGAGTAACGGTTTTACCAAATCTACGTACGCGCTATTTATATAAAATGAATGCGTAGCAACTCTGACAGCGTAACAAGGAAATCTATTTATCATCGATAATAAATGTATAGAAACGTAAGCAAGCATAGAAGATCTTAAATGAGTAAATTGCGGTGACTCACCATCGATATAACTCACTATTGTATCTAATTTAATTCCGTCTGACGAATAAGCATTGTTTCTACTTATGAATGTTCCTTTGTTCGTTGTGTCAGTAATTATAAAATCCAACTCAGCATCATCCATGATTAATCTTGCACAATGTCGTTTATGATCATACGAACCACCTTGAGTAAATTTACCAATTATTTTTCTACCGAGATCTTTTGCAACTTTATTTTCATAATCAATTTTATCCCAGTCTTCATCTGGATCTGTCGGTGAATGTTTCTTTTCTTGTGGTAACCAAACTTGTTTCTGCGGATGATATGATATAATAGCTTCACTTACACTCAACGACGTTAAGATTTCAGTATCAAGCATGTATGGTAATAGCACTATTGGAACCCAATATTTTCTGAGAAATGTCTACCAAACCACGCATAAACGATTGGATGAAGATTATTACAAAACTTAAATGATTTTACACAAGTGAATCCAGTTAAATCAAAATCAAGTAATGGTCCATTTATCGCAACTCTTGTCATTTCATGTGTCGGATGTCCGCATCTTTTGAAATATTCAGAACAGTCTCCGTATCCAAGAAAACTCCCAGGATAACACGCAACCATATCAACCGATATAACTTTACGATGATCGTATTTGGTATTCCATAATCCGCCATGTCCATATTAGACACAACTATGCTGAATATCTTCAAGGAATTCTGATCGTGTCGGCGACCATGAATTTTTCTTCTGAGCGGCGTGGGCAGCAACTGACGGAACTGTAAAACGATTATTCAATAATCGTTCAACTTCAACATCATCAGAATTATTTTTCAGTGCAAGATTCTTCATTTCTTCATGGAGAGATTTTCTACGGTAAATCTCTCCATTATGTTTTGCAAATTGATCGTAATTCACGGATTCTGAACTCTGAAATAACCAAACAGATACAGGATCATTCTTACTGAGATCACTGATAGCATAGAATATATAATCGTCATAAAATCTGACTATTATATCTCGTGCAAATATTGTTACAGCATTAGTCCATGCATGTGCGTTATGATCAATGATTGTTATTGGAGCTCCTCTTGATGTGTATTTTGACGCATATAAAATCTCTCGGTTAGTGATCTTACTGTTGTTGGAAATTTTAATTTTTTTCTAGTTCAGCGACGTCCTTGATAGATGCTCCGGTATTCTTAACTGTTTCTGCTCATGTATTTATTTTTTTACGTCTTATATCTGTTAAGCCATTCCCACGTATTGCTTTTTTGAAGTGTTCCATAACTCGCTCAGCTACACAATTTCATCGGTTTAAGATCTTCAATGCTGGGTTTATCATTTAAGGGATATATCGCATAAACAACTGCGGTTACAGGATACTCTCGTTCATAATACGGTTTATCAATACCGGTTAGCACACCTGGCTTGGATTTTGTATCCTATATAACAATATTATTTCCAGTATGAAGCCGTATAGGGTCACGTTTATCACGGATAATCCAAGTGTCATCATCTGTCTGCACAATAAATTTTACTAAAATAATATATTGCTGATTGTCGAGATAGTTGATAATATTTTTACCTCGTTCGTCACTCATTCTAGCATCCATGATATTCATGATCCTGAATGTTGACCAAGTATGAGCCGTACCATCGTTGCGAAATTCTTTTTTAGCGTCACGGATATGATCGATTATATCGCTATTTATCAAAGCCAGATCTTGCATCGAAAAATTAAATTTAGATTTTGGTAGTTTGTCAAGATCAAATCTTGCTCCCGCCGAGACGGCGGAAGGTTCAATTATGGATAATCTCTCAAATTCCTCCATACTATATTTAAAGCAAATATATGTTTAATTAAACTTTAATTATATATATATAATGATTCAAACAAACAATAAATGTCGATGGCTTATGATTGAATTTTCTCTTCCTTGTAATAAATCATGCGTAAATGAATTTTGTGGTCAACACATGCAAAGCTTTCGAAAAGGTAGTCTAGGACCTAAACCGTGTTTACGATGCTGTGTTGGTATCAGAGGAGAAACACGGTTATGTGTGCAATGCGGTGGTAAAAGATACAGAGAGCTAAAACGATATTATGATAAGAAGTCGTCAGGTGAATCTCCCATAAAAACCGCTAAGACTATCTGGCCAGATTTAAAAATAATCATTTAGACAAATAGTATTATATATAAATAGAGCAAAATGAATTTCTTAAACATCCCATTATCAAAAATTATGAAGCGCCTCGTGATGGTGTAATCAGAAACTGCAGATTGAAAAAACCGGTTGGTACTGACAATGGTATTGGTTGCCTCACTTTTCGTGTTAGAAAAGATAAAAGCTATTACTCTCATAGATTCATCTACGAATGTTTTACTGGTCCGATCGAAGAAGGATTTGTAATCGATCACATCAATTCAAACCCGAAAGATAATAATTTATCTAACTTGCGGGCTGTTACACACAGTCAGAATTGTAAGATAGGAAATACTGGGAGATGTAAAATGTTTGGAAAGAGGTCAGTTATATCCACAAATACAGAAACAGGTGAAGAAATAATATTCCCATCAATGAGAGCGGCTGGTAAGCATTTTGATATTTGTATACCTTCAGTATGTTTTGTTGCAAATAATATATATAAATCAGCATTTTCAAAAAAATTTAAACAAAAGATCACGTTCCAGTATACACAATGAAGCGAGATAAATACCCGTCAACGTTACGAATTCAGTCAGATTTTCTAAAATATTTTATTTTTATTCAGAAATATTTATTAAACAAATAATTTATAATATAAAAAAGAATGAATCACGGAAACATCACATCAATTATTACTGCTATTAAGCAATTACAACACAGCGGTATAAAAATATCTGATGAGCTTGATCCTGAAAAAAATAATGAGTGATTTTGAATCATTACAGTTTCGAAAATCCGAAAATAGTATACGTTGCCCTCCGATTATAGATTCATAAAGTTGATCCAGCAGGCGATGTTGCGATCGCTGGCAGCAATCACGGATATGCAAGTGAAATTATTTGTTCCTCTTTCACGGGCCATCGAAAAGGTTAGGTCAGAATTATCTCACGAATACGAAACGAAAAGACTCGTACAAGCTCATATAAAACAGCTGAGAGATATTATGTGGATGACGGAAGAGTTACTGGCTAAAGATAAAGACGAGTGTGACTCTGATCATAGTGACAACGAAACTAATATTGTTGTACCAGAATAATTCATTTCTGATCCTGATAAAATCACGGGGGTAACATTTTTTTTTATCCTTGATATTATTTTTTTGCTTGGTGTTTTCCGTAACTATGTTACGGCGATGACGCTCTACGATCTTACATACAAGTTTATATTTAACGACTCTGACCTAAGATCGAGCAAGTGGCCAGACTGGTCAGTAAGTTTGACATGTATCCGTGATAAAAGACAACTATGACATTTTAGATAAACAACATTGATTGGTTCTGATACAATCAAATAACCTGGGGGGACTTGAGGCGTGAATGAATACAGAATGTATCCTTGTTGGGCCTGGTTGGATTTTTCAACGTCAGCTTGATAACTACCATCAATGACATCACATACTAGATTGACAGCGATCGTTGATGTGATATTGACGATGCCCGGTGAAATGTGACGGCCGCCACCGTATGGATCGTTATCAAATTTGAGAATACTTGCTGGTGGTTTTATTTTTCTCCACGACTCAAGGATCGCGGAAAACATATCTGCAATGTTAAATTCAATTTTTGGGATATTATCTTGAATTCCTTTTAATCTTATTTTTTTTTTATTGTAACGTGAAATCAAATTATCAGTACCATAATTTTAAATAAATACTTTTTCAGCAAATTTAGCATTTTCATCTAACACATGTATCATATGTGTATAGTCAGATATTACTGCGTTTAGATGCTTAATTGAATCAATGATATTTTTTTCACGTCGTCGTAATTTTTTGTTAAATCAATAATTAAATTTTTTTACATGTTCATGAATTCTATTAAATTCATCTATGACTGGTACAAATAACATATCAGCTTCAAGACTAGTAAGTAAACCTCTGTTTTTAATTTCTACCCGATAAACATCTGGTAATAAAAATATTTTTTGCTCGTCAACGATAAAATATTCATCAACGTCCCATGGATATTTTTTTCTGTATTCGGGTATCTTCATAAATTTTTGTTCTGTTGTCAAAAACTCGTCTAGTAGTGGTTGTGGCGGACCTTCATATGTTGGTTTAATATCTGTCCATCCTAACACAGACTAATCGAAGACTAATAAATGTCCACGGCGTAATCCGGCGACAATATTTCAATGGCCGATGACAGCGTTGGCTCATGAACAGTAATGGCTATCTTTGATTCTTTTCCTGTGATGGATTTAATTCTGTGTTGAAATTCTTCATTGATCTGTTTTATTTGATAACTGCCCGTTGGAATACTAACTACTTGCCAATCAGGAGTTCCATCGGGTTTATTTTTATTTGCAAATACTAACGAATTATTCGGCGGAAGACTACCGAATGATTTTGACCTGATGTTGGGCCAACTATAATAAACTCGTAATTGCGCCAACGCTATCTCGGAAGCTGGAATTGCGGTCGGAAAATTAATACTGAATTCAGGATTAGTTGAACTCGCTGATATCATTGTGGTTCTTACCGGAGCAGTAATAGTGACGATCTGTTGCAATAATTGTTGCGATCGCTGATCGAACGTTGACATTATTATACTATTATTGTTTTAAATCCTGTTCAGGAATGTTTTCATCAAATACATCATTGTATATCTTTATTATAATACTGAATTCTTCGTCAGATATTATTCCATCATTAAGTGACGAAGAAATCATCAATGATAATTTAGAGTATGCGGTCGTTGCAGTATGTAATTTCATCGTGTACTAGTTCAATTTTTCATTCGTGCACGTATTTATCGTTTTCGCGATAATATTAAATATTTCAGCGATCGTGGTTGACGATGAAACAATGATTGTTACAACGATCGGCGCTGTCATCGTCAACCTTGATAATACTACGCCGGTTCCAGCAACAATCGCGGAAACCGAATAAACGATGATATCAACGACAACCGCACGTCTACGATATTTCTTTATTTTTGCTGTATAATTATCGATGATGGTTTTTAATTTATTCTGTCATGTTGTTACTTGATCGTATCTGTATCGCTGAACGTCTATCATTATACTTTAGTTGTTGTCTAAGACAACGGAGGTGTTTCCGCTACAAATTCTATGCACCACCAGTAGGGCGCCGAGGTTAATTTTTTATCAGATAATATAACAGATACAGTTCCAGAAAAATTATCGGTTGAATGAAGCCATAGATACGTGGTATATATCTTGAATTTTGATGAACTAAATACGGACAGCCTGTACACGCCAGTTACTTTTGCGGTATGTTTGACAGTGTTATCGCTTGGTGTCCACGATGATGATCCTGATGATACCGTGTACACTATATTGTTAGCATCTTCGCCGTGTGGAATTTTAACGAGATTAGTTTTTTGAACGATATTAGGAATTCCACTGACAATATCGATGATTCTCGTATTTATATCTTTTGAGATTTATGTCAACGGTTGGTGGACTTCCCAAAAAATCATTAGTGGTTCTGTTTACGTTTCTGCGGAAATTCATAAACAGTTGTATGTGATTATAAAATTCAGTTCTAAATGCGATCATTCCATCATTGATCGTCGGCAATGAAATTGTCATATCATCCACGTATTTCTTTGTTGCGGCATCTTCATCACCTGCTGGTTCTCTTAAAGCAACGATTTTATTTCCAATCATGTTAAGTTCACCTGTCATTGTATCACCGCCGGATTTTAAACGATCAGCGACACTTTTTTAAATTTCATCTCTGATAGTTGCGATTGATACATTTGAGATTTTACCACCGTCAGTAAATACTGGAATATTATCCGTGGTAGCACCAAGAACTCTACGAATTATATTGATCCACTTGATATTACTCGTCTTTGAAACACCGAATTTATCCTGAAAATAACAACTTCATCTCGGTCAACTCCAGATAAATTCATAATATCAGCAAGATCGTCTTTGGTGGCGTATTTTGATAAATCGATATCTTCTTTCTTCTTGCCGGTGAGAGCACTAGTAGAAGATCTTCTATAAATATCAACCATTATATGATTAGCGATTATTTAATGTATATTCATGTACAGCTTTATGAGGTGGTTTCGTTGATCTTGATACAGCATCAAGTACTGCTAGTGCTTCACGGCATTATATTGGTGGATCCGTTAATATTCGTGTTGGTAGCGTTGAATACCAGATTGGAATATTTTGAAGTCTGTCGACGTATTTTAAAAATTCTTTTGGTGGTGCCAGTCCGTACGAATCGAAATAGACAATTCCATGTGGATCAATCGCGTACGCAACCCAGTGAGTGCCACGACCACAGCTTTTATCGAGATTAATAATACCTGTTTCAATCAGGTTTGGATTTTTCGGTAATTGATCACGCATAAAAACACCTCTGAAATTCTTTATATTTAATGGGGCAGCAGCATCGAATAAATCAAAGTTAGACATCGAGAAAATCAGCGAGTCCCTGGAATTCTTAATCCTTTTCCGTATCGAGATCCTGGAAGTCTCAGACCGTGACCTCTTCGTTTCCTTTTTCTAAATCCTTTTCCTGTTGCTTTCTTCAGAGCCATTCCAGCAGCTGTCCCAACTGCACCTAACGCAGCAGCTTTTGCAACAGCTGGAGCGGCTGCGGCTATTAATGCTGTAATAGCAGCGAGAAGCGGAAATATTCCTCCGGTTTTAATAGTATCCTTGATTGCACCCACGGAAAGATTTGTTGTTGTTGTTGTTGTTATTGTGGGGCTTAACACCATTTTTCAGCACACGATAGGCTATACATGGCGGCCAGTATTAATGGTGGAGGAAGAAACCTGGAAATCCACGGAAAGAACCACCGACCCACGAGAAGCTACTGGCAAGCTTTCTCACATATCCACATTCGCGGAAAGATTTAATCGTATTCCTTTACTGGCGTGTTTAGCTTCGTTGAATCTCTTGAATTGACTCACGGTCAACGATAATTTATTTGCACCGCTCATTTGTTCTTGTTTTAATGATATTTTTGTTCCGCATCGTGATGCTAACGGTGATTGTAATCGTTTAATCTGACCCGGGGTCAGACTGACACTAACATGATGATATGACATTTATAATTTTATTCAATGTCTAATTACATATTTTCTACGGCAGCATCGACTACTTTCATGCGGCCACCAACACCTTCAAGTAACATTGTTTTATCGGATAATATAACTGCGATTGTTTTATCGGATTATATACTCAGCACCAGGATTAACACGAGCTCGAAAATGTATGTCAACGACGGACTGTCTAAACAAATCCAAATGTTCCAGTAAAAAATAATAAAAATCGGATATAGCGTTGTAAAATCTAGCTGTGATATTTGTAAACCAGTATCAATATTTTGAGCACGCCCCATAAACGACATCAATCGATGATACGCACGCGCCACATGATTTGACTCAAAATTCAACAAAATATCCTCTGATGGTTCCTGACGTCCGTTTATCCTCAATGAAACTTCAGAAACACCAAGTTTGTCAAATATCATAGCGCTACGTTCTTGACTATTTAATCGATCAATAAGTTGAAATACAACAAATATATGTCGCTGCGCAGAAACACCTTGCTGTGATGCTATTTGCCACGTAAATACCCCATTAATTGTACTTTGAATAACATCTGCAGTTGTTGTTAACCAAGACAACGTTGACTTGCCGCCGCTACTCATAAAAGCTAGCAACCGATCTTCGACGGTCATGGCTGGAGTCATTACTGGCATCCACAATGAAAGTTTTGTTAGATTTACTTTACCAGCATTACCAGCAAGTCGCCATATTGCATCATCGTCGGTTGCTTTTTGTACAAGTACAACTGTATGTTTGGCTCCGAAAATGACCTTTCGTACATGTCTGCAGAATCCAAAAATATGTGATAGTGGACTCGCGCAAGAAAATCTTCGGCGGCCTTCCCTCTCCAACATTGCTGGACGTGATCTAAATCCTAAGTTGAAATGTTGATTAACATTAATAATCATACTTTGCACACCCGCGTCGGCATTTCTAGCAAAGTTCCTTGGTCGTCCTATTTCATACTGTTCGTATTCAGCGCGGTTAGAAGTATCCTTGGCAAACATCATTGATGGACCAGCTGATCTTGTATAATCGTCGCTGTATCTTGCAAGGCCAAGTATCGTCGTGGCAACATCAACATCTTTTTGAATTGATTCAATATTTCTTCCGTCGATCATGTATGTAGCGCTGTCGAACAACGCCATGATACCGTTGTTGACAAAACCAACATTAAAACCATCGTCATACGGTGTATCATCCGTTTTTACAAGTTCGCCGTCTACTTCAATAAATGCTTCAGCGGGCAAGAAATATCTACTTGTATCTTCAACTTGTAATTCAATTCGTCCGCGCTAATTTGGTAATCGTGCGTCGTAAGAATAATATTGATAATCACGTACCGATTCATCTTTGAGAACTGGCGCATCCATGTCAAATGCGGGATCAGGTACACGTTTGAACATGTTATGTTATTGGTCATCGTCTAATACGAAGACCACTTCCTGCCATCAGACTTGCTGCTACATTTTTCCTTTTCATCAGCTAACTCTGCTAGTTTTTGATTTGCGGCTTGATTTATTATTTTACTAACACTTGCAGGCATCACTTCGGTGCTGGGTAATTTTACTGGCTGAGATTTTCGTCGTATTAATCGTGCTAGTCTATCTTTGATTGCAGAGAATGCTTTACTAGCAACGTCACCAGCAGCACTAATACCTTTTTCACGAATAACGTCAATAGCTTTCATTGATAGTTGCTTTGCGATCGGTATTGCTATTGGGGCTATCCTCGAAAATAAACCCTGAACAACATCACCGAGTCCATCTCCATAAAATTTTTTGTATACAGGTAATCTTGAATTTACCACCCTGACCATAGTTGGTTTACGAAAGCCAGCATGTATGATCATCTATTATAATATCTACTGTTTAATCGCTGTAATAATCAGCGATTTCATCGATGAGTGACCGATACACGTTAATATCCATGATACCGCCTGTAAATAATCGTTGACAAATGGACGAGATTTCGTTGATAATTTCTGGAGAATTATTACCAGCTCGTTTTCCACCGATTAAAATTTCTAATCTATCTACGTCGGCAAGGATATTACCGGGACAAGTAACAAGGCCACTTCCAGTTGCACCTTCACCAGGTGGTGATGATAGTCGCTTTTTTAATTCCTCTTGTGGTTTTTGTAGTCGTTGTTTTGGTAGTGGTAATAATGATCGTTTTTGTATTTTTGGTTGTTGTTGCTCTGGTGATAATTCTTCTCGTAGTCGTTGTTCTATTTCCTCTTGTTGTCTTCGTTGTTGTAGTTCTAATTCCTCTTGTTGTCGTCGTTTTTGTATTACCTTTAGTCGTTGTTCTGGTGGTAATTGTACAAACGAAGTAAGTTCATCTATCGCACGAATATATTCTATATATCTTGGATCGTCGATTCGAGCTTGATCAACATCATGGTATATGCCAAATATCCATTTGTACCAAGTTTCGCGACTTACAAAATTACTGGCGTATTCAGGTTTCAAAAATTGTTTTCGATTATTATAACTTTTCGCGGCACTCGCAGCTAATTGTCTTACATTTTTGGCCTGTCTGACAATATTAATGACATCTTCGGTAAATTTATCAGACAGATTAGCCCTGACTCATGCTTGTTCTGGTTCTTGTTGAGTATCCTCTTCCGCTTGATCTGTATCCTCAGGTATTTCCGGGGTTGGCATCGCAGTAGCTATTTTCTTCGGAAGTTCTCGTAGAATTTGTTTTGTCTTCTTAGTTCGCTCCGCTATTTTTTCAGTTGATTCAGCGGTCTTTTTCAACACAGGAAGAATACCTTCAGTAGCCTTCGTGATAGGCTTAAATAATTGTTCTGCGGATTCCGTAAATTCTTCTTGTGTTTGTTGACGTTGCTGTAATTTTTGCTTGACATCATCATGAAGCGGAAGATATTTCTGTATAGATTCTAGTCGCTCGCGAGCTGATCTTGCTGAGTGAGCTTCACCGATCATTATTGATATAACAATGGTTAAATTACACCCTCTCTGCTGCTGGTATTGATTGAATATTTGGTCCTTGATACTGAATAACTCATAGAGTAATGAAGCAGTTATTTCCCTTGACAGTCAAGGATAAAACGGTACATAGATAATTAATAGTTTCATACCTATACAGTCATGTTCTTCTTTGACTTCGATTCCCCAGCCTCATATCTTTGAAAAATCCGAGAAATTTACCTATTTCATATAATCAAACCACAAAAATCTGTTGCCTAAAATCAGGACGAACCACGCTATAGACATGAGTCATTATTGACTTTTTGTTCAGACCGGAATGAACTGAATAATACCGATCCATGCATTCATTGCTAGATAGTTCTGTCCTGATGAAAATATAATATTTATTGATAATATAATATTTAAACAAGACAGAAACGGAAGAAATATGTAAAATTGCAGATTTTATTCAGAATCACATAAAATACTGATCATCCTTGACATAGTCAAGGTGACTGAGTCAGGGCTAAGATAGCTATATATTTATTTTTGAAACGTGTATTTGTAAGTTGGAACAATGGTGCATTGCTAGCGCGTCTGACTCTCGTACTCGAGGTCTTGAGTTCCAAACCCATGACTGACACTGTCGATGGTTTGTGGTCCTGGGATGCCATTTTATTTAATAATTATTATCTACTTTATAAGTGGTGGCGCAAGCACCCCATGAGATTTCATGTAACCTGAGCTCACCATGTTGAACAACGTGGTGAGTACAGTTTTGCACTTACTCCGGGGTTTGATTTGGGGGGGGGGTGTTACATGAAATCGCAATGCCTAGACAGCCCTCTGAATTTCTAATATTTCGTTTCGCACATTAGGAATTCGCTGGGGGGGGGGTGTCTATGCGCTTGCGTCCCTAAAATAAACAGCAGAATGATGTGAACTCGTGACCTTGTGACCTCACTGAAGGGTACCCACATAGGGGCATTCAGAAAGAATGTCCGCCGGACCAAAAAGTCTCAATAAGGTGCCTGTGGACCATAAGACAGGTCTTAACCATGAAGAGTGCCCTGTGGGCTTAAGGCCTTAATAACGGATCCTTAGGATCTTATTGGTAAAAGGCTTTACCGGCAAAAGGGACCCAGTGGAATGGTAGACTGAACGTCATAGCTGCTGTTTATTTTTGAATTTATAAAATCGACAGCAGCAGGTGGGGGTGACCACATGTGTGTAAGAGATATTTTTGGAGCAGACAGAGAAAAGAGGGTCTGCTCGAACAGTTTATAATGAGGCAGATTCTGCCTTAATTATCACTAAAATCTGGCTTAATTGTAACAGTGGTCTGTTCACCCTCCCTGCTGCTTTCCGGAACAAACCTGCATACAATTTAGACAAATACCAGTAATTGATAACAGCCATGTCTAGAGCTAATTTCAAAATGGCCACAGGACAGATGATTGTGCTATTCCACGTTGATTTACAAGTCGCCAAACAAAGGATTTCTTCAGGAAACATAATGTACATGTCACCAAAAGAACCATTCAGCCGACGGTAGCTCCACACGCACGAGAAATACCAGCAAGTGTATAAAATGTACACTGATGTGTGCAGCCAAAAATGGCCTCGGATAATTGCAGCTTTTAATGAATAGGTGATATCAGTACCTAACTCGAAAGTCAATGTCATCACGGGTGAATGGCTGATTTATCGGCCTATGTACATACAACAGAGCTAAAGAAATTAAGCAAAATGTAAAAATGCAGTATTGGCGTCTGTGCCGACAATATTGTCGGAAAAGCGATTATACATCTCTCCTATGCTTCTCAGACTAGAGAAAACATGTTCTGAGGGAGCGATACTGTTAAACGTATATCTCTGTCTTTGTATTCATTTAGAATATTACGCAAATTATGCATTTTAACTGCATTGTTTCCTGGCAGGTTTATGTTTACTGTAGTGTCTTCTAGAACGATTACTTCGTAAATTTGTTTAATTATAGTATCTATACTATGTCTTAGCTAATGTGTTGGTTTATCTTGGATTTGGTGCTGGTTTACATTGATGCTATTTAACTTTTGAATCACCTTTAACTTTTAGACAGGTAGTGTTTAATACGTCTCGTCATCTTAATCACGCTTTGCCAAACTCGGCTTTATTGTCTATATAATGCCGAGGAAATGGAATGGATAATAAATGCCTTTCCCAAAGACACAGTGATGAGGTCGACCCGAGCTGGCCTGAGCTGGTATCAAAACTCGCGACCCTTGGATTACTAGTCTGATGCCCTGGCAACTGCCGCAACTTCCGTAAACCCGGCGTGGTAACCCATTATTACCAATGTTATTTCATACAATCTTGCCCAGCATATACAAAGCTCACAGTCTTATTCTAAATCAAACATATTTACAAGTTGAACGCTGTTAATTCCTTCAACAAGGGTATAATTTTTCTTATATTCCTTGACTGATCAAAATACAAACTGTATTGTTTAGGTCACTGCCTAAAAAATATTTTTGAAACCAAGAACCAGTCGTCTCGTTGTCATATATATTATGTCACATAAGAAAAAAACATAAGTAAATGTTTTTGATAGATAATCTGATACATTCAAATGTCTTTCCTCAAAATAATACGGACTCTTTCAAAAGAAACTTCTGATTTAGGTTCATTTTTATTTTTGTCACACATTGCATAAACACGTAATCTAAACTGTAACCAAGAATGCAGTAGTATCAAAGAAGAAACGAGTGAAATATTGCATGCGTTATGAAAAACATTCCCAGTAACTTTTACCACATTGTTATCACTTATGAAGAAATTTGACTGGTAGTTTCAAGAAATTATGGGATGATGGTTTATGGTAAAATTTCTCTTCATCGTGCCCATTTTATTGACGGGCACTCTCAAATCCATAGCAACATGATAGAGAGTTCTAACCTCCTTTGGAGGTCTTACTTTTTGGATGGCGGTGTTATTTCACATCGTTGGGGATGCAGAGTGAGAGGCATTGGGTTCGAGCTGTAAGGAAGGCGAACTCTCATCGTGAAAGTCTGACAAACGTTATTGAAATATATGCTACTTGATATAGAAACTTACAACCCGATATAGAAATATATAAACATAAAGTGCTACATTAGGTGAAACCCCTCAACATAGTATGGAGGAGGTCATATCTTTGTGAAATTAAACCCAGCATCAATATTGGACTCCATGACATTAGTGTAGCACACAGACTGGGTGGATTGATGAAAATGCTAATAGACCGACAGTTTGTCGATTCATGAAGTGTATGGTCAACTTGGAGGCACTACAGGAAAGGAAAACACTGAAGAGATCTGGAATCCTTGTAAGAGAGGATATTAACCAAGTAACGTTGGAATTCATGGAGAAAGTCGGAAAAATAAACTCCGTAGAAAGTACATACGTATATGATAACAAGGTGTTCGCTGAATTGCAGAACTGAAGAAAATTCGAGTAACCAATGCAACTGATTTAGCCACTCTGAGGCAAAGACATCACTGAAATTATTTCGAAAATATGCTAAATGACATGTACAACAATAGTTAATATGACAAACGCGGCACTTGATGCGCATTGCATATTGAGAGCATTAAAGAGTAAGGGAGATAACTATATTGGTTTTAGGTATGATGTACTATGATAAATAGACTAACAAATACATGAAGTGATAATGCAACTGGTCACTCTTCTGACTTCAATGGATGGATTGGGATTGGTCGGTATGAAGACTGTCTACCAACTGATGAAACAGTTTTTATGGCACATCAGAATCGCCAATTTTGACTACTTAAAAGTAGCAGCATCACACATCAAGTAAAGAATATAAGGTACATTAACGTAAGTGTATGCCTATATGACCTGTTTCACAGGAGTTATTTTTCTTTATACCTTGGATATCGGACGCAATATTCTGCGAACTGATAGTTTATGGTAAAAACAGAATACAAAATTTTTGTTATTTTATTCTTCAACGAGGCCCCCACTTGTCCATTCCAGATATATTGAACTGTTCAAATACATCTCATTGATCATAAATTTTAATGGAACTGGGAAATTTATTGTTAGCAAATAAACTGTAAGGTGTTAAATTAAGCAGTATAAGGCTCTTCATGTACATCTTTACGTATTTGTAAAGGATACACAAACAGCATCAATAAGGATACACACACAGTATTTGTTAAGGATACTTGTACAAATGTATTTCGATTCTATTTAAATGCTTATTTTGAGAAGCATGATTATTTTAAGCCGGGGGGTGGGGGGTGCTGTGCTATGATGAAAGATTTCTGCAGATAGTATGACATGACTGACTATGACGACTGCAATGAAAAAAACATTCTAGTAGGTTAATTACAAACATGAACATAACCTACAATAATAATTGATGGCGCCTTATGCGCAATTACTGGCGTGCTAATTAAGTTTAAATATTTTAAATCAGTTGTTAAGTATAATAGTTCATAGGGTGTAAATGATACAAGGATACTAAATTAAGTGTAGTTACAAAGGAAGCGTGTTGATGTATTAAAATGCTTCTTCTGTAGAGGGGGAAATATATGTAAAAATATTACTAGATGACAGTTATGTGCATGTTTTTATGTGTGTGCGAGTGTGTTTATAAATTCACCGTGCTTTACTAACCAAACTGAACCGTACTTTAGCCTTGATTACGTATTTTCATTTTTTTTTTAGTAATCTATGTGCCTGCTACTTTTATTTTCTCTCGCTTCTTATGTTTAAACATTGTAAGACCTTCGTGCTTGATCTTTCTGGGGATCCTTCACAGTATGTAACTCTGTATTGCCATACTTACATTTAATGTTACATGGGTACACTTAATAGAATTCTACTATCGTTTTTAATCTTATGTGAAAATGGTGAATATTTTGTCTTTAAATATAAAGGGACTAGGGGAGAGGCAAAAACGAAACGATGCGTTTGAATTTGTACATAAAAGGATGTTCCATATATTATTTACAAGATACTCGTGTCACAGAAGAATTCGAACCATATGTTAAAACAGTGGGATGGAAATGTTACTTTAGTTCTGGTGCATGCTGATCTCGTGGCGTCGCAATACTCATAGCAAATAATATAATAGATTTTGAAGCTTCAAAACGATTTAAAAAGCAAAGGAAATGCACTCGATCTTGATATGGAAGTTGAGAACCACTAAATATCACTTTAAATATGTATAGCCGAAACGATGAGTCTCCAACATTTTTCAATGTAGTCGATTCAGTTGTCAAGGAATACGAAAATCCTACCACCGTAATCTGTGCAGACGGGAACCTAGTTCGCTATATATATATAAAATCACAGAACAATAAATCCGAAAGCAATGGGCGGAGTACTGGATTTTAAAGAGAATCGCATTTCTGCGATCCATGGAGACTTTACAACAGTATGCTTGGAAAATCCATTTAAAATGGCACGTTTAGATTGTTTTCTTGATAAAGAAGAGTTTAAATTTAATTGATGTTAAGAATATGTCAATTTTTGGTGTGACCATTCTCGAACGATACTAACCTTTCAATTTACACAATTTAAGAAGGGACCAGTTTTCTGGAAATTCAACAACTGGATGCCAAAGATAAAAACGTATGTAGCAAAGTTAAAGACGAAATTAATAGAAATGAAATTACAACTACTACTAATAATAATAACATTAAATCAATTATTCTTCAAAATCCTTTAATTAAAAATCCACGCCTTTACATTAGAACATTCTTCTTATAGAAGGGAAAAAAGAGGAAAAGGAATTGTTGAAGGAAATTTAACATTTGGAAAGTGTATTAAAAGTAAATTTTAACATAATGAATTAATATGTACTTGAATTAAAAATTCGGCTTGAAGAAATAAGAACAAAGTATAAGGGATGATTGTGCGATCAAAAAGTAAATATATAAAAGGAGGAAAAAAATCCTACAAAATACTTTTGTAGCTTAGAAAAAAGACGTGAACAAAACAATAAGAAAAGTTAAAGACTAGTAGGGGCAAATAATCACTGATGAGTTCAAAATTAAATCCACAAATAATCCAAGAATTAAATAAAAGTCCTAGTGATAAAAACTGAGTTCGAGTTCCGATGAAATCCGAAATTGAAGGCGAGGACGTCTGTTGTGGTCAGCGAAGTGCTGCTGTATCAACAGTCTCTTGCTGAATCACAGAAAATAATATTCCAGTTTTGAATTCATTATAACTTCCAATAAATGTCTTTATCCAAGAATTTTGTCAGAGCACTTATGTATTTCCAGGGAAAAGAATCACTTGAATTCAATAATTTGAAGAAAATAAAAGTTCAACCCAAACTGGTCACAACATAATACAACTTAACGTGTCAAGAGTTTTAAGCCCCACTGACTAAACCTTTATCTAAACAACAGTTATACACTAATTAAACGCAAAACAGATTCCCGGATGAGGGTCAAAAGTTCATTCTTCTGGAAAAAAATTGAAGTTTGTACCAATTGATATACTCTACTTGTCACGTAGTCCAGGCATGACCATGACTCAACTTAAGGATTCTTACTCTGAGAAGGATAAAAAAAAAATAAATAAAAAAGTTGTTTACTAAAACTGTCACTGATTTTGGAACAAGGTCAAGAACTAGATACAACGTTTCTATTATTAGTTGTTCATAAAAATAAAAAATAAAAATCAATTCTGGACAATGTCAAATCCAGTAAACAATGTTACATTACAGTAGCATGTAATGGAATAATAATTTTTTTTTTAAAACTAACAAACAAACAATTAAATTAAATATACATAACAACGATAAAGACCGTAGCACGGGGCTTCCTGATAAAGAGACTAATTTAAAATTCCTAAATAACAATTAATGAATGTATATGGCGAGAGTAATTTCGTTAGAAGGGGCTTACCTTCATAAATGGACGAGAAGGCAGTAGACTGGATCGAATATATGCATCACAGACAGGACTAAAAAGTATTAAGAAAAGCAGAAGACTGGACGAGAAAAGTACTGACCATTATGTTATCGAGGCTATCATAGAAACAAAGAATGAAAGAAAATGGGGGAACGGGTTCTGGAAATGGAATAACAACATTTTATTAAATGGAATATAAAGAAATGATAGCGGTGATATTAAACAATTTTTAAAATGAACACTTTGATAGTGCAACAATGAGAGGTATTAAAACAAGAAATAAATGCAATCGATGCATATTGTAAAGTCAGAAAAAAAAACAATTAAAAAGAATGCATTAACTAATATTATAAATTAGAATGAGACCAGTGATCAGGCTAGACAAAAATGCGCAAGTGATTTATTAACATTACAGACAGGAAATGCGCGAGAGAAGATAAAGGCAGGAAAATCTGGGGAACTTTTACACAAGGGCAAGGAGATTATAGAGAAGAGTAGAGATTAAGAAAGGAGCGGAAAAGTCCATCTATGAACTGAAAGTAGACCGTATTACTTACAAAGATAAAAACATTTTAGAACTGATACAACTTTTCTATCAATAGCCATACACTTTAAAAATAGACATGGTGAGGAAGCTAATAAGTACATGGGAGTGTGCTAGATTTCCACAAGTTCTTGAAGCAAAATTATGTGATTCAAAGATTATGGGTAAGGAGATGGAGAATGCGATAAAAAGAACCTGGAAAAGCACCAGGCTCAGATGGAATAACGTCAGAATTTTATAAAACTTCTACTCACTATAGAGTACCAATTCTGGAATCTTTATACAATAATGTACAGTTAAAGGGGGAAACGTTATGCACGTTGAAGGAAGGAATTATAATGTTAATATACCTAGGGAAGGGGGAACAGAGAAAACTGGTGGCCAATTTCACTATTAAATGTTGTCTACAAGATATTAAGCCAGGTTATGGCAACAGAATTAAAAAGTATGGGACAAATGGTAAATATGGATCAAAGCTGTGGAGAAAAAGGAAAGATACTAAAAATGTGTCAAGCATTCAAACAATAAAATATACAGAAATAAAGGAAAAAGGAGACATTAGCGCTTTCTGACCAAGAAGGCTTTTGATGGGTTAGAAATTATGGAGGAAAAGTACTCGAAATATTTGGTTTCGAATTTGGTCTCCGTGACACGGTATAAGACAAGAAAATAATTTGGTGTGCCTTAACAATTTGGTTAATCAACTTCGTCGACTCGTACAGCGTTGCCTAGGGTGGTTCATTTTTGTTGCGTTATTGAACAACACATGCATCTCGTTGTAGGTGGTCGCTCGCGGCGAGATGCTCACAGGACCGTGTGCACGGGTACTTTACCCCTGGTCGTGTGCATTTTTATGTATTTATAGGAGGATTGTTCTATGCGACACGGTGATTGCTTAGATATCGTCAGGGAGTGTCAACACTCTTACTTCCAACTACAGCCATAGGGGTAATTGTTAAATTTTATACAAATCCAATTTGCAAGCGAATATTCATAGTTTAAATGCCTTCCTTCAATTTACTGCCTTTATTTGTCATTCTTCGGGTTTAATACACTAGAAAAACTGTCGGTCTGTTACAATTTATCGCTAAGGTCTTTATTTGACATAAAAACAATTTAGTAATATTTATGGATTTCTCCTCTGTATTTTCTTTATTCCTTGTTATGACCAGCTTGATTTATTTATAGCTGTATGTATGTATGGATGGATGGATAGACGGATAGATCGGGTAGAAGAACCAGGATGGTGAGGTTATGATCCGTAGTGTGGCAGTGAAGCCATTTCAACCCACAGTGCATCCGTTTCGTGATGGGAATTGTTGAATAGGGACGTATTATTCTGGAGAAGGATGATGAATTATGACGTATATTCTCAACTCCTGAATAAGGGTCATGTACGTTGTGTAATGTTTACAAGGACACATGGTTGTGAACCATTTTAATTTTCATTGTATCACATGGCTGTGTGAACCATACTTAATTTACTTTGTGGCATATGGTTGTGTGAACCATACTTAAATTTTCACTGTATCATATGGTTGTGTGAACCAATCTTATTTCTTTGGCATCACACGGTTGTGTGAACCATACTTATTTTATTTTGTATCATACGATTCTGTGAATTGTGCTCATGTTTATTCATTTGTATCACGATTCTGTGAATCATTCTTTTCATTGCGCATATTGTAGATGCAAGAACCATGCTCATATTTCTGTTATACATATATGAATCTGTAACATGTTCAGTATGGTAGTCGTATTTTGTATGTTGGGTGGGTGTGTAAGCCAGTTTGAGTATGGGTTGTAGTGAAATTTTTTTTCATAAACTTTCATACCCTCACATCGTGTTGTAAAGTAATTTTAAAAATGAATATTTTCTCCAAAGTACAAGTCAATGGCGCTTTGACTCAAAAGTTCTATATAGAAATGTAGCAAAACCGGGATGTCCACTGTCTATGCTATTATACTTAATAAGAATCGAAGTAATATGTACAAAGATAAATAAAAAGTTGATAAAAGGTGTTAGGATACCTAATTTGATAGAAGTAAAGACGCTTCGACATGTGGATAATTGTTCGAACCAATATAGACTTTCTTGAATCGTAAATTTGTTTCGTCTCTTTAAATTTTCTTCGGGCTGGAAAATATCAAGCTTCGATTTGGAAAGGTCTCAGAACTTCAAAATTTTATTTTTTTCCTCAAATATATCTCGTACGAGTAAATTTGTAATGTTTTCATTGTTTTTCAAACTGGAAATAGCATCTATTTCAACCTTGACAAGCGACCAGGGAACATGGGGACAAAGCTCGACAATTACTCAAAACAGAAAGAGGGGGAGCAAAGGCTTTGAGCCTGACACCCTCCGGGGTGCCAAGAGATAGATTTTGGAGACTAGCCCAGCTGCCCTAAGCAAGCTGTTATCTTAATTACTCTATAAAAGCCAAAGGAATTAAAACAGAGGTCATTGATGCCCCCACCCCCCCTTAGTAAGAGATGGAAGCAAGACACTGACATGCACGTATCTGGCCTTCTCATTGATACTGACAATGAGAATAGTCAGGAATATAGAACTAAAGCTTAAAATACAAAAGAAGCAACAACGCGTTGCCACAGTATAGGGATTCCAGTCTGTAAAATCAGGCATTAAAATAGTAACGGTACTCCAGATGTCCCTAGAATCCCTACTTATCTATGTTATGCGTTTTTTGTTTTTTTTTACTTAAAACGTGATACCGCGGGAGCGAGCAACAAAGACGCACAAAGCGTCAGGCCTTTTGGAAATGTGCTAAGGGACTGCAAAAACCCTCACACTCAAGATACCTTAGCATAGAAAACGGGATATATCCGAATAAAAATTGACAAGGGGACGATACACCAGAGTCGGCTGAGATACAGCGAAAAAGGAGAAACACCACAAATAGAAAAGAAGCCCTGGGAAATGTTGATTAGAGCGCCATGAGGGCTATGAATTAACAGCCTACAGATGATAGCCCTCAAGCGGAGAAAACTTGTGTGATTCAAGTTTAGAGCATCTCCAATGTAGAATGGGAGGTGGGTGTCGTAGAAACAGAAGCAACCCAAAACAGACTTGGAATGGGAGAATTTCCAAGGGAGTAGCTCCCCTTTAGAAAGCCGTCAAGTAGAGCAAGTTGAGATTCAATCAAAATTCTTGTAAAATACACTTTATATACTGCAAGATTTCTCAATCAGCTTAGAAATGTCTTCCTCTGAGGAGGAAGTTTTGGAAAGTACAGCTTTGACTGCTCGAAGTTGAAATGATCAATCAAGGGACATCAAGGGCTCGAAATAGACGAATAAACGAGGAATAGCATATTCACGTAACAGAGCTGCATATGCTGTGCTGGAAGCAATTCCGTTGGCTGCATCATTGTCAGTGCCACCAAGTCAGACTTATCAAAGAGAATGCCTTATCGTCCTCGTCATCACGATCATGCTTTAAACTTACACGTACCGTCCAAGTTTTGGAAATTGCATAAAATTATAGAAGAATTGACAGAATATATAAAGAACTTTTCAATCGAAAAATTAAGGGGGGGGGGTCTTTAACTGTGTATAGTACGTCTAAATTGTTCGTCATGATATATTACATATAAAGCCATCTCGACGATTTTGATGTAACTGCAATTTACTAAACACATCTTGATTACAGGAGACAAGATGAACTCGCCATTGAAGGATTTCACAATTCATTCAGATACGATAGGTCCAATCGTGATAGTGTTATGGCTAAAGTAACGATGCAATTGATGCTCAGAACACGTTTGGAACTCTTAGTTGAACTATGGAGAGTTCTTGGATAGAACCTCTTGCACAGCGTTGTAATTATTGGATTTGCTTAATTTTTAGACCTCCATCAGCAGCAGCGAGGTTCTGGAATTCGTTACATAATACCATTGAGCGTGAAATCATTTTATTTTTAAAACAACATTTTACTCTGTGATCTTAATGAGGACTTACTAAACGCTAATATGAGAAATCTTAGGGATATATCGAGAGTGAACAGTTTATAAAATATAATTCACCATATCTGGAACACTTGACATTTTATCTACTTTGATCATATAGAATCTAGCAAAGTTGACTTGTGGCATTCGGGTGCGATTCCAATTGAATCATCTACAAGTGACCATCTAGCAACATTTCTGAGAATAATAGTTTTGATGTTTGTGCAAGCTACAAAAGATAAGTTTGGAAATTTAAGAAAGCTAATTTTCTGAAATTAAATGAGATTATCTTAAAACTTGAAAGTATATTTTCAAAGCTGTTATAACATTAATGAAGCCGCAGTTGGATACACATCCTAGTTTTCAGATTTTGTTAAATTCGAGTTCTTCAATGCTTGTAACTATACGTCGAAGCGCTAAATAATGGTATGATAGTAAATTGCAAAGAAGCACAAGAAAGCGCGATCGTATAAAAAGGAAAGTAACAGAAGAACTATCCCCGTTTACGGCCACAATTTAAAAGCTTAGAAATAATGTAAAGAACACAAAGATTTGGAAAATAAAACATTCAAAATATAAGACTGAAAACATGCGATACAATTCCACAGAATATTGACATCTACTAAAGCATTCAATCAAACAGAACAAAATAAATACAATACCCCTACTCGAGCATACAATAGACGATGAATCTATATAGTGAGTGTATTTACTGACTTTGAAATGGCAGAATATTTAAACACTTTTCACTACAATATCCAAAGTGGATGATGCCAACATTGAACTTCCTCAGATCAATTACAAGACGAATTAAATATTATCCAAATTACGATTATAGAGCAAGATATTTTAGACACAAACTAGTACAAATGTATTAATGTTGGAACCGAGGAGCTATCAAATAACGCAAAACACTCTTATCTTTGGCCCCCAAAGGTCTGATGTTGTATTTCCGTAAAAAATACAAGAATTTGGATACAAAAATTTAGAATTCGGGGTTGATCTTCCGTATTTGGTACTTGTCGAGGTACCTGGTCTAGTTCCTCATCGTTCCCATTACATTAGATCGAGATTTTGCTTAAACTCGGCTTGAAACTTTTTATTGCACATCTGTAATAGCAGTTTTCTTTCATCTGAAGTGATTTGGATTTCACGCGGCAGGAATTGGTGCGAGGCATAATCAGGAATATATACATGTATCAATACAGACTTCTTGAATAGTAAATTTGTTTCTTCTCTATAAAGTTCATTTTCTTCGGGATGGAAAATATCAAGCTTTGATTTGAAAGGTCTCAGAATTTCAAAATTAATTTTTTCTGAAATATATGATACGAATAAATCTTTATTGTGTTTATTGCTTTTCAAATTTGAAATAGCGTCTATTTCAACCTCGACAGGTGAGCTCGACTAAACCAGCCGTGTGAAGTCACAAACCAAGTTAAAGGAAACATGGTGTCACAGAATAAGGCAAGAAATAACTTGGTTTCGCCTTAGATCGATTTGATCATTTCTTCGTACATGCGTATGACGTTACCTAGGGTGGATAATTGTTTATCTAGCTAAGTGACTGAATTAGCATGCATCTCGTCGTAGATCGCTTGCGGCGAGAGACACAAAAAGCACGGTATGCAGGGGTATTTTACCCTTGCTCATTTTCCTGTAGATTTTAAGGCAAGTTTCTGTTCTAATCGACACATTGGTCTTTTGCGATCTCGTCAATGAGTGTACGCTCTCCATTTCATTCTACAGCCATAGGGGTAAGTGTTACATTTTATTTTATTTCCAAATATGTGAAGCATATTCACGTCTTATGACGTAGCGTGAAATATTGCTTTTATCACTACGCGGATTTGAAACGTTATGAACTTTTTAACTGTTACAAGTTGCTATTAAGAGTTTAATTTAGTAGCATGTGTGCTTAGATTTTAATTCCGTACCTGTTATTACGACCAGTTTGGTTTTATTTTAGCTGCGTGTGCGGGTGTATCAGGCTCTCGGTCTGGCTGTTTGTCTGTATAGGGATGGAAGCATGTGCGGCCATCAAGGCCATACAAGGACGGAAGTGCTGATCTGTAAACTTGTGCGCATGGTGGTCCCATGAAGAGGATGTGCGGCCAATACAAGTGTGGGCTAACCCAAAAATTCAGGAGGAGCAAGGCTTGACAATGGACATGTGAACCGCGTCAATTTCTCGTTCACAAGGTTTACAAGTATTTAAGTGAGTCATACGTTGTTATGAATCGTACGTGCTGTACAAATGACTATACGAATCATATGTTGGATACAATTGTTACGTTTATTACAACTGATCATGTTTGTTTCAATTCATTACGTTGCGTTTCAATTCAGTACATGGAACACGTGTTGTTTCAATTGAGTACATTTGAGTACAAGTGAGTTGCACCTATTTGCATGAGATTATACAGATCTTACCTTTATTACACAAGATTATATGAATCGTATCTTGGTTTTACTGTATCATGCGTCTACAATTTTGAATATATGAAGCACATTTGTTTCCCCATTTTTGAATGATTGTATGAATTTTTCTCTTTTATGCCACAAGGTTTCATAAAGTCACAAATTCATTCGCATATAACAACTGTGTATGTGAAATAACTGAATGAGTCGTATGTTTAGAGCTTGAAAGAATCACACTGTATATGTTGCAGAGAATGCACGTATATTTATTAATTCATTTCATAAACTTACATCTTTCATCACAATTTGTTTTTGTTATTTAATCCAGGTATCCATTCAGGTCAAATCCTGTTACACATGGGGACAAATCTCGACAATTACTCAAAACAAAAGTAGCTGGAAGAGAGCAAAGGATTTTGGCCCAACACCCTCCCGGGGTGCCAAGAGAGTGCAGCTGGGCTCGTCTCCGAAATCTAAGCAAGCTGATATCTTGACTGCCCTCAACGCCAAAGGAATTAAAATAGAGGCCATTGATGCCATGCAGAATGGCAGGGGGAGAAGGAAGATTTATAATATATCCCAAAGAAAATAAATCATTACTCACACAAGGGCATATGGAGATCCGGGGACACAGCGCTAAAGTAAAGAAAGACCTACCCACCCACTTAGTAAAGGGGATGGAAGCAAAACACTTTGACGTGCGCGTATCTGGCCTTCTCACTGATGCCGACACAATGGAAATAGGAAACTAGAACTTAAGCCTACAGTCAAATGAAACAACAAGACGTTGCCACAGACTGGATTTCAGAATGTAAAATCAGGCATTAGAATAGTAACGGTACACCAGATGTCCTCAGAATCCCTACTTTTCTATGTTATAGTTTTCTTTATACTAAAAACGTGATACCGCGGGTGCGAACAACAAAAGATGCACAACGTGTCAGGCCTTTTGGAAATGTGCCAAGGGACTGCAAAAGTCTGGTGCTGAAAGTCACTAATTAGACTTGAATGCACAAATGATACATAACGGTGTGATACTAGGTAATCAGCCTAAAAAATAGTTCTGGAATTTGAATTACGCTGTTCATTTAAAATTAAGTTCAATAGTTTCTACTCAATGTGCGATATTGTTAGCGTTTTCCCCCCAAGAATGTTGGGGTGATTATCGCTCCCGTGGGTGAACCATTCAAAGAACACCAGCGAGAATTTTTAATTATATAACTGGGTTATTATCATAATCAAGTGCAGCACGGTGCGACAGGTCGCGATATTCTTAGAAATGGAAAATATAGGCCAATTAAAAGACGAATCTCAAAGTATAATGTGGTCAATACGCAAAAGCAATGAAGGGTTACTATACACCCACCTGTATTATTGCACGAAACTACATACACAGACATCATTATGTTTACTTAATTATGTACGTCTGTATCCTGTACTTGACCGTGTACAAAATCAAGTTCATGGTGTACCTGACCAACGACATTTGGAAACAGTACAAAGCTAAAAGTTTCTGATTGTGGATTGAATATGCAGATAATTATTAATGGTAAACACGTTTACTTGAAGTATCGATTCTGACCGTAGAAACTTCCAACTGGAAATAGTAATTGCAACCTAGGCCAAGTAAAGGGGTATATAATCTTGTTTACTCGAGAACAACTACTTCTTGCCGTAACATATGAAGCAGATTCAGTGTTACTGTTGTGTTCAAATTTTAGTTTGGGTGGAACTGTTTATTCAAATTATTTACTGGAATTGCAAAGTGCTAAATAATATTATTGGGTTAGAACAATTATTTGGAATTCGAGTGAATTCAGACGAGGACAATTTTGATTATATTATCGTGATGCATCAAAAGATTTAGCGCATCATCACACTATGTCATTGACATATTAGCACTTTCGAGACTACAGGAGCATCAACACATTCAATATTGGAGCTTATTTGGAATACGACTGGAATTCGGTGGGAACTCGATACATTGGAACTTGTGATAGAAACTTTAGAACTATTTTGGGATTTTCCTTCGCATCATTGCGAGTTCTTTTATATTTGCACTGTATTTTAGGGAAATGAACTTGTTATACATGTGGGCACAGCCTTGTACGTCGCCTCTAGCAATATTTCAGGAATTTGGAGCTACCGTTCTGCTACTCGCATCATGGTCCTGATGGAGTACATTTGAGCGTTGCCGGAAATAACTGGATTTTCCATCGCATTTTGTTTTCTTCGGTACTATATAATTTATTGATGACTCTTCTCGGCACATGAAACCTGGTCTAAAACAAAACGGCCAAGAATCAAACCGAAGAATAAATAACCCTTTGAAAAAATCCCGTTTCCATATCTTGAAAGCACCGTTTTTGTCCGTTTCGGTGTGTGCATGTACTATTAATGTGTATGGAAACTTTACTATTTGGTTAGTTTTGTGCGACTTGTCTCCATTTAGTCTGCTGTTCTAAGTTTTCTAAAATGCGAGATTAGTTCTTTGTCCTGCACGTTCAACTTTAATTGTACTGAAGAGGATTGACGGGTTGAACTAAGAACTTTATTGCTCCGCCAAATAAACAACACTAAATCCTTATTGAAAAGGACATCAATACTAGATTTCTTTTGTCGGACCTCTTTTTCCTACACATCATACGACAAATTCAGTTCAATGATTGGGTAGTTTCATAGCCACGTATTTAGTGTCCATTTACCGAGGAGGGGGAGTGAAAGACACGCAGTATAAAATGCAAGATTTTTGTTAAGTGGAACTTTGACTATTTGAATCTGAAATAAGCAGTCAAGGGATTTCGATGGAGAAAAGATGAGACGGACCAAGATCTGGAGAAGTGCATCTTCTCTTATCAGAGTTAATTATGCTGCTGCTAAATATGAAACACCGCTGCCGACATTGTTATTGCCCAAAACATCAACTCACTGGCTTTTCAAAGCGAATGGATGCTGACAATTTATCGAAAAATTCCTCATCATCTAATTATTCAGAAGCCTTCCGAAGATTAAAAAATCAAAGAAAAGTCACCTTTAAAATTCACATCGAACAATTCGGAAAGTTATAACCAACTGTTCTTACTATTGGAGCTTATGGAGGCTTTAGACAAGGCCCACGATACATCCGCTGGGCCTGACGAAATACAATACCAGTGTTTGAAACACCTTCCAGAATCATCATTAACATCTCTTTTGAAAATCTGCAATGATTTATGGATTACTGGTAATGTACCTAAGATTTAGAAAGAAGCAAACTGTAATACCAGTTCCCAGACCATGTAAAGACAGCACAGATCCTACCAACTATCGACCCATTGTACTGACGAGCTGTGTGTGCAAAATAACGGAACGAATGATCAATACTCGGCTTGTATGGTACTTGGAAACTAACAATTTAATATCTCCTTTCTAAAGTGGCTTTCGTTATGGCCGTAGCACCAACGATCATCTGGTTAGACTGGAAACATTTATTCGCGACGCAGTTATCAAGAAGGAACATTTAGTAGTGGTTTTCTTTGATTTAGAAAAGGCCTATGACACGACATGGAAGTACGGGATACTAAATGACCTGCACGAACTGGGTCTGAAAGGCCGCCTGCCCTCTTTCATATCAAACTCAGACAGAATTCAAGGAACGAGTGGGCTCCACCCTCTGCTATGCACCAGCAAGAGATGAGTGTGCCCCCAGGGCAGTATTTTATCTGTGACGCTTTTCAACATCAAAATCAATAGCATCACCAAGCGTTTGGTTCCTGGTGTGGATTGCTCCTTATACGTTGATTTTCTAATATGTAATCGATCAAACCACATACAATCAATTGAAAGACAACTACAGCAAAATATCAACAAGATTCAAAATCGGGCCAGTACTGACGGTTTCAAATTTTCGAAATAAAAAACGGTATGTATGCATTTCTGTCAGTTACGAAGATATCATGATGAATCTAAACTCACGCTGGACGGAACAACTATTCCAGTTGTTGAGGAAACAGGTTTTAGGTATTATCTTCGACAGAAAGCTTGAAAGCTAAATGCTTGAAATCTCTAGATCTGCTTAAAAGTAGTAGCGCACACTGACTGGGGTGCTGATAGAAAAGTCATCCTCAATTTATATAGAACGTTTATTCGCTTCAAACTGGACTATGGTTGCGTTGTTTATGGTTCAGCTAAGTCATATTTGAAGATGCTTGACCCAATTCATCATCAAGAAATAAGACTAGCTGTGGGAGCATTTAAGACATCCCCATGTGAGAGCCTTCTCGCTGAAGCGAACGAGCCACATTTATCACATCGTAGAGAAATGCTGTCCGCATAGTATGCTTTCAAATTAAGATCAAACCCTCTGAACCCTGCTTTTTCGACTGTTTTTCAACCCAAATACAAAACCTTATACGAAAATAAACCAAACGCGCTACCTTCGTTTGGCATTAGCATATCATCCAGCCTTGATAGTACCAAAATTGATCTTTCTAAAATTCAGAAAACGTCCATTTCCGAAACACCTCCCTGGCTACTTAAACAACCAAAATACTTTTTACGCTACACGATGGAAAAAAATCTGAGACAGCCTTCCATCTTCCACAACTCGTATCATGAACTCCTCATGAATTTGAAACCTACACAAGAATTTATACTGATGGATCAAAGGATAAGGAAAAGGCTGCTGCAGCCTTCGTTAGTGGAAAACGCACAACACAAGTTTGCTTGCCAAATGGTACATCAATTTTTTTCAGCCGAAATCAGAGCTATAAACCTTGCTCTGTAATATATCGAAAAGAAACGTATTTTAAGAAGCGTCATCTTCTCCGACTCGCTATCAGTACTTCAGTCACTACACAATAGAAAACTGGAGAACCCATTATTAACCGATATTCTCGTCAAAAATACAGAGCTGAGTACCTCCCACAATATTGTATACTGTTAGTTACCTAGCCATATTGGTATTAAAAGGTAATGAAAAAGCAGATCGCGCTGATAAAATGGCCCTATCCCAAGAACCATCTGATTTTAAAATGCCGTACACTGATTTTAAATCTAGTATCAACGAGTCTTTACGTCAAAAGTGGCAGGCATCATGGAATGATGCAGTGAATAATAAACTTCATGTCATCATGCCAGCCCTAGGAGAATGGACTCCTTCCTACAAAACCATCCGTAGGGAGGAGGTAGTCATTGCAAGAATTAGAATTGGTCATACTTGTATAACCCACTCCCTACTAAAGGGGCGAAGACCCACCAGAGTGGGTTTCTTGCAATGAACCATTCACTGTTAAGCACTTTGTGATAGAGTGCTTCGATCTCCAACCTACGCGCGATCAGTACTACAATGTGCATGACAGGAAAGAACTCTTTGATACAATAAACGTCACTTGTATTATAGAATTCCTGAAAGTAGTAAACATTTATTCCAAGCTATAACTTGTATGCCATCACCTTGAGCATTTTTGTGTAGTGTATATACCGTCCCTTATTTTCAACAACTTTTCTTCTGTCTTTCATCATTTTTAAATGATCATATTTATAAACGTTTGTATGGCGCTAAATGGCCTAACAGTGCTGGTGCGCCGTAAAAATACAATCAATCAATCAACGCGAATGGACTATCGTCCTCAGTATCCTCACCATGATGCGATGAAATGAGAAAACCCATCAAGGAGAGGAAATAAGAAATAACGGCAATATTTGCATTTTGCGTTCATTTAAGTTGACGTCGGTATCTCGACGCATTTCGAGTTAAAGTTTATAATTTGTTGTTGTTGTTGTTGTTATAGGGTTTAACGCCATTTTTCAGCACAAGATAGGCTATACATGGCGGCCAGTATTAATGGTGGAGGAAGAACCCTGGAAAACCCCGGGAAGAACCACCGACCCACGAGAAGCTACTGGCAGGCTTTCTCACGTACCCACGTTAGCCGAGCCTGGACTCGAACTCGCGCAGACAGAGGTGAGATGGCAGTGATCCGTAACGATCAGCGCTTTAGACCACTCGGCCACTCGGGGGCCCCTTTATAATTTGTTATTTAAAACATTACTAAACATAGTAAACTTTAAGCTACAAAGGTTAATGATTCTTTAAAACCTTAACCAAGCAAAAGAAAATGGAAGCAAAGAAAGGAATAACCAGACCAGACACTCTCCACCGCGTTAGGGGTATTCAAGATGCCGAGTTGGTCCACTAACTAGGGCGACCTTGAGCAATCGTACTTCCTCTCCCATCCCCGCAACAAATTACAATCAAATGAATCCAAATGTGCCCAATACATCGTTCCACACTCGACAGGTCGGGTACGGATATACTTCAAGTATCACTCAGACCCAGCCACTCCAGGCGCCGCTAAAGACTTCAGAACAAAAAACTGCAACAAAATGAACTCAAAACAGCAGAAACTTATCAAAAAGCAACTACATGGACTCAACACAAGACCACATAGGAAATCATAAGAACCAAGAGAAATTTAAAAGGAATAAAACCGATAAAGATATTTTTACCATACAGAACTTTGAAATAAAACTAAAGAAAAAGTCGTACATCATTAGATCCAGGTCCCCATACCATTTATGGCGTCACAAAGTTGGTCTTCATGGATAACAGTTCTTTATACAACACTGGATATTATTAAACTACTAACTTGGAATATATCTACCGCGTTGTCTGGTGCTGCAAGTCGCAAATTCGAATTAAATGAAAGAATAAAACTCACCGTGCGGTAATAGGTAATCAGCTTAAAAACGTTTCTTGGATTTTGAATGTTTTGTTTAACGTCAAATATGACAATTTCTGCTCATTTGAGAAAAAAAAAGTGTCATAGGTTTTTTCCCCTAAGAATCTTGGGGTGGCAAGTCTTTTCCCTTTGATGAACTGTCCCCCAAAACAGAAGAGAATTTTTAATTCAGATAAGCCGGGGTTATTCTCATAATCGTGAAGTGCATCACGGAGTAACAAGACGAAATCTCAAAGAATATGGCCAAGACGCACAACAGCACAAAACTGCACAAGGGGTAACTTTCGCCCACCTGCGTGAAACTCGATTAAATAAGATAATATAGGTTAAGAGAAAGTCCGAAATATGCTCATAAATCGAAATAATATACAGAATATTACCATCATACTCAGAAAGACGAATGTATTTGTGACGGAATTGTATTAATCCCTTTATATATTAAATACATGTACTCGTGTTTCGTTTTTTGTGTACAACGGTACCCGAGGGTGATTTATGTATATTGTACAATATTTTTTCGAAACAGTTCGGTTCATCCTATGCCGCACGTGCGAAGTTCTTTCGATGGGAAAACCGAATAATTCTAGCGCACAGACCATGAAGGGCTGCATCGTCTGTGTATAAATGCCTCACCGTAAGAGTAAATCTTTACATTACGGAACGTCTTGTCAGTGAGTAGTCTACTTAAGGACTTGCTCATCTTCAGCTGTAGTATGTGAGTTATTTATTAATTTCTTGTGTACAAGTTATAATTGTCGTACTACCACGTTCATTTTTGTATATTTTCAAGGTAGCGTTGGCTTGCGTAGTATAATGCAAATATTTTCTATTCTTTGTTTGTGACTTAACAAGAGCTTCATATTAGCAATATAAAGTTGCATTTTTAAGAAACGTTTAGTACCATAGGATTCCTATCGGACAAAGGCAGGCTCACTTCTGAACCCGTTTATTGCTTTGTAATGTTGTGCCGATAATGTAATTTGTACAGCTTACCGTATATAACGTCATTACGTTTTATCGTATGTGCCTCCGACCGATTGGTGGGCGCCGATTGCTTGATTGACCAAGGAACTGAATGGTGGTCGATGACTACCTGAAATGCTGACTGCATGATTGACCAGTGTGACTGGTAGCCAAGTGTTCTGGTGACGGAGTTTTTGTGTTGCACCATGCATGTAATCTTTTATCCGTGGGCTAATTTTGGAGTTTGTTATACCCAGTGTTTTGAGACTAAAGATATTTTGTATGACATCTGTCCCATCGTTTTCATCATTTTACTATTTGAGTACAGTACCTCATCTTTCACTATTTAAGTGAACGCATTTTACTATACGAGTAAAGGACATCATTTTTTACTATTTGAGTTAAACGCATCATTCTTTTCGTCGTGTGAAATTATTATGAATCATTAACCTTTGTCCTTTTACTGTGTAAGGTCATTTATTTGTATTCACATTTATGTTGCGTAATTAGGTTCATGCGGATTGTGTTAATTTGTCCAATATCTTGATATTATACACGCACGTATTGGTCATAATTCTTTCTTCCTTCTAGTCATTCATCAATAAACATTGTATTTGTATCACCATGAAAAGTGTTCTGTTATAAATCCGAAATCCAACCCGGTTATCTTGTTACCGTATTATGATTTGTACGTACATGAATAATGATAAAACTTGAATGAAGTGATATTGATACAAATGTTTTTGATTTCTCTCCATTTATAGCACTATTCATGCAATGACGTTGCTCGGCCGTACTTGATTGGACAGGTATAATAAATGACCAATTCGTAATATATAAATATACTGAATGAGAGAAGTATTATAGTA
>JAECUM010033127.1:47500-52021 GCA_016617855.1 Megalonaias nervosa | reverse complement strand
TAACTCTTTCCTGCTGAACCCCAAGGATAAGTGATGACATCCTTTTTGCGTACCAGGTTTAATGGTCCCTTCACTAGTTTTTTTTTCTTCTGCATCATTCCAGTCTCGACACACCTAAACTTTCTGTATCGCACACTCAGCCTGGAACTACGTTTACAACTTGCATAGGTCGCGGGTTTGAACCGCGGCCGAGTCATACCAAAGATTTATAAAAGTGGTACTAACAGCTGCCTCACTAGGCGCTCAGCATTAAGAGGTTAGTGTTAGGACTGGTCGGCCTGGTGTCAGGATAATGTGACTGCGTGGGACATCATGCTACATATCTGCGGCATGATACTCCAGTACAAGACTTCACTATAAACTGCCATACTGCAGACATGGTAGCGACATGGCTGAAAAATTGTTAAAGCTACGTTCAAATTCCAAATCACACATACACACAACCTGCATAGGCGCCAGCACATACGGACAGTCGGGGGGGGGGGAGGGTCATTGCTTTCCACCCACTCCACCCCCGAGTTCACCTCTAAACATCTTTTGGCCTACATCCGTAAAACTTAATAGCTGACCACTATATCTTTCTACCTCCCCCTGATAACTTGAAGTATTTAATAATAGTCCACTTATAAATATCGGGAATGATTTATTGCTATGCATTTTTGACGATCTAAAAATGTCAGCACAAGTTTGTAATTTGAAGAAATGCAGCCATTTTGATGAAAATGGCCGTTTTTGATGCTGGGGATTAGGTAGTGGTGGGGGAGGGAGTACTGTAGGTAGCGGCAAAGAGCTTACGGGCATTTCATGGTGTATACTGCCAGAATTTAGTGTTATCTGAAGTTGGCAACACTCTTTTGGACAGAATATTTGACGATGAGTTCTCAGGTGAAGTTGATTTGCAGAGTGACACCAAACATGACAGAGAAGGGAGACCAATTTCTTTGCTGATAATATCTTGTATTGAAAGTCTGAAACATAACATGAAGCAGCAAGAACGACTCGGGGAGTCATGGCAACATAAAAGCCATTGTTAGAAACACCCACCACTCAACAATATTGTTTAGAAATTTCTTCTTAAAATATCTCAATTATTATTAAAACATGACAATATTGTTGAGAATTTTCTTCTTAGATAATATCAAATGATCATTAAAACTCTGGTCCGCATGTTAAAAAGAGACCGAATCTTCGTTTTGTTTAAAATATGTACTTAAATTGTCGCCTTTAAATTCAATGCAACAATGATTTCTTATAATGAAAGCATAAACATAAGAAAGTTTGAGAATCATGTAAGTGTATGAGCTTTCTGTATAAAATTGAATGTATTTAACTACTGTTATTTTGTGCATTTTGCCCTGAAATTTACTTGGAACTAGAGTACGTGTATCCAGTAAGGAGGGTGTAAAAAATGGGGTTATTTACTGGTCCGAACTATAGGTTCCATTTGTGAATTAGGAAATCCACTTGCTTGTGACTGCAGTTTCAATCCATTTTTATATACCATACAAAATGTCTGAAAATTCAAAGCTAAAGAGTTGATCACAATATCAGCAAGGCAGACGGACCGATGACGTAGCTGCACAGTATCTATCTAGGCATAGCCCGGTTACGTATGTCACATGGAAATTTTTCAGACGGTTATACAATATCTTTTATAAAATGCCAAATGCTTAATTCATTTTTGATAGTATACATTAACCAAGTTGAAAAGAATAAACAGGGTACATCTGATAGACACAAAACCACGAGTCGGGGGTGAGGGGAATTCGTTTCGTACGGCGTAGGAACATATGTCTTGGCCTGGCGGCCTTGACATATTCCTACGTTGTAGCAACTTCTTTCTTTCGACGCACTCGGAACAAAACAAATATGTAGTTTTGTCTATTTACTTTCTTTTTATACCACATTTGTTCTGTTCTTATGTCCACTGTATGTTTTTTTGTTTTTTTTTAATAATAATTTATACCTCCAACCAATTCTCCCAGAATTTTTAATGAAAAACGAACATCATTAATCCCTTGATTTTAAAGCGTTTAAAGCGTCGGATACGTTGTTATGAAATAACAAATATAATGTAAAGAACGGGCAACTGCTATTTTCATATTTAATTCAGTCCACGCAGTATATTATACGCATATTTAATTCAGTCTATGGAACCTATTATGCGCATACTAAATTCAGTCAATTTATACCAGTTTATGTTCTGCTCACCTTTGGAATTCCATTATTTTAGTAGCCCGTTAGAGAGTTACATTTCGTGTTAAGGGGAGTTATCGTTAGCAAGCATTTGTTCCAAATGATGTTTAGCACTTTCAGCAGCATGAAGGCTGTAGTTTCATTGGTAAAATTAAAGCACATCTTATCGATTTAGTGATATTTATCAGTTTTAATGACATCGATTTTATTGACATCTTATCGAATTTAATGACATCTATTTTATTGACATTTTATCGATTTTAATGACATTGATTTTATTATGGTTGCAAACTCATGATACTTACGATGATAAGAAATGGTCTGTCACGTGCTGTGTTTATGACGAAGTAAATGAACAATGTCAAATGACACGTTTTATATTTGTTCCAGCTTAACTAACATAATAAATCAAAGAAACATAGCAATAATAGTATTTGCATATTTTCCATGTATAAATAAAATTATATATTATATATTACCAAATATCTTTTTAAATCGCAGTCATTTATAAGACTTCGACTGAGAAACGTGGAACTTGTATGGATTTTGTGTAAATTATGAGTGAAGAAGAAATGACTTATCACTTATAAAAATAGAGTGTGATTGTATGTGATTAGGATTTTTAACGTAGCTATAACATTTTAAGTCGAATCGCTACGATGTCTGCAGTGTGGCAGTTAACAGTGATCTCTTGCACTGGGGCTTATTGCCTCAGTCATGTAGCATCATGTCCCACCCAGTCACAGTATACCAGGCCGACTAGTTCTAGCACTAACCTCTTATTGCTGAGCGCCAAGCGAGGCAGCTGCTTGTGCCATTTTTATAAGTCTTTGGTATGACTCGGTTCGAACCCGCGACCTCCCGCATCTGAGCGGACGCTCTAACCACTTAGGCCTCCGGGGCGGTCTAAAATAGAAAATATATGTGTGATGCATATTGAATCATTTAATATCTATCTTAATAAATATAGCATGTAAAACAGTTAATAAACAAAAATATAAAAGCATCCTGAGGAATTTAGACTGGAATATAAAGTTTTAGGTCCCAACCATTTTCACAGCAGCTGTGACAGTGTTACGTTACCGCAAGAGAGAGGTGGTTCATCTCGGACTCACTGGGAAAATCTAACATAGCGCTGACTTGTAATAATTAAATTTGGCATTTATCTTGCTTATCCGATTAGTAACCGCTTTCAGAATAGGTAAAAATAGGAGCCAGTTTCCGTTTAATTCACCAACAACGAATGGCGAGCTCTCGGTCCATAGCTCTTTTGGTTTGGTGTGTTGCCTCTAACAACTGTAACATCAATAAAGCAACAAACAATATGAATATCTGCAATGGCTATAGAATTAACCAATTCGGAAAACGCTTGTAACATAATAAGAACAAAGACCTAATTCAACCCAGGCAACTGAGTATTAACCTTATTAGACAAACACCCCCATTCAACCCAGGCAACTTAGTATGAACTCCATTAGATAAACAATCTACTCTACGCACTACAGCGAAAGCTGGGTGAAACTATCACGCCTTATAGCATTATCGCTCATACTCGAGAAGGATAGTTGTTGTCGAGACGAACAAATCTTGTGAAATAGAGCAATTGCCCACACAAAGCAGACTGCCTCCAAGTCTACCGAATGGAGAAGAAATTCAACACTTTTCAAAGTTAACTAGAACAATTTACAGAGTATATAACATAAAAAAGAAACTAAGAAAAAGACTGTGAGCATCATTCAAATCGGTGCAACTCGTGCAAATGGAACCAGTTAACAAAAGCCATGGCAATAACAAGTAGCAGTAAAAAAAACACAACAAAAAACCGTCTGAATTACAGTAACAAGAAGCAGTGTGTGTGTGTGTGATTTAGATTTTTAACGTAGCTTTTAACAATTTTTCAGTCATATCTCTACGATGTCTGCAGTGTGACAGTTTATAGTGATGTCTAGCACTGGGGCATCATGCCGCAGACATGTGGCATGATGTCCCACCCAGTCACATTATTCTGACACCAGGCCGACCAGTCCTAACACTAACCTCTTAATGCTGAGCGCCAAGCGAGGCAGCTGTTACAAGAAGCAGTAAGAGAACGTCTGAATTAGAGAAATATTTCAAAACGCGGAGAATAGAGGCGAAAGATGGAACTTTTCTAGAATTTTCTTACTCAGAGGCTTCTCAAGAAATTGACATGACAGATATTCCACAAGAGCGGATACCATCAATAGCGGAGACTATGGTGGCCCAAGAATTTAGAAATCGCCACTTCTTAAATCTAGCAGACTCTCTGAAAAGAAACGCAAACAAGGGATATATTTTAAGACATAA
>JAECUM010033127.1:0-42500 GCA_016617855.1 Megalonaias nervosa | reverse complement strand
TTTCTTTAATTATTTTGCCTCCAACTGCTTGGCGAAAATACTTAATATGGAATGACAAAACTTGCTGTACAATCAGCGTAAAATAAATTAAACTCTACAATTATCACGAGGGAGCCGCGATGGCTCATTGAATAGCAGAATTAGACTCACAATGAATTAAGTTGCGGGTTCGATTCCTGCCCTGACCAATCCCAGGTTGTCGTGTTGTGTCTCGGGGCAAAACTTTAACTCGTGTCGCCTGGCACTAAATAATCAGTCATGTGCTGATGTGCATTTAAACAATTATAATATTGTCGTTCATCTTCACCGGTACCATACATCACACCTGACAGTAACAGAGTTTTTCACATTTTTGTTGTGCGGTTTTTCACTCTATATTTATTTAAACTGTATTATTTTTCGTATATCGTACATGTCTCATTCACAAATATTGATCTTCAACAATATAACGGGACATTGGCACAAAAAAAAATACGCATTATATATTTTGAAAATTTCTATATAGTCATCAAGCTCACAACCTTCTAGAATTAAACAAAACGTAAGTTTGTTGTTTTCGTTTTTTTTTTTTATTAAAAAAACCCGTAATGTCTGTCATACAAGACAATCATTCTTTTTATTGCTAATATGCTAAAAATAAGACAGGTACCACGACGCGAAACATATGACAGGTTCATCAGGTACACTCTTTCCCTATTGACCGCTTAACATGGAAACCAAAAGATGTTCTGTTTATGTATGATAGATATGGACAGATGGGAAAGACGAGTAGAAGAGTACTGTACCCGAGTGACACGGATATTAACAATCTTAGTTGGAAGTGCTTATTGTGGAATGTCGAGATATATTCACATAAATCAAACAAGACGTGCTTTATACGACCTGGGTTCAGATACAATATATACCTGTAAAATGAACGCACCTATTTATACACCTTTACAGGTGCTATGACATATCAATATTGATGTCATAGAACTATGAAGACGTGAGTTAAGAAAACTTGTATGAAGATCGATTACGACTTTGATTGCTTAGTTAGCATATCATTTATCATTTTTCGAGCTAAAAAGACGTCGCAACTATCCACGTAGACCTACAGCTGTACGATATTTTCTGACACAGTGTCAGTAAGTCTATTTGAGGTTAACACATCATATACTGTTTCTTGTCCATTTTATGGTCATATATATACCAAGAATAAGTTGTCACTATCAGAGATATAGAGTTGAAAATATGACCTTTTAAACACATGTTTGTTTAAATAGAACAGCATTTCTTTTTTAACTATGGACGTAATCGTTGCATGTTAAGTACAGAAAGCTAAATATTTGTAGATGCTTTTGGTCTGCAAAGTTGCCAAAGTGGCAAGCATTAGACATGAATCAACGTATGCATGACAATTTGATGCGTTCATGGCTGCTGTGGGCGATGAGACAGGTACAGTTTTACCAATTTAAATTTTTTTTGTTGGTACAAATAAACTTGAAAGCGGCAGTAAATGAAATTTATTATTTTTGCGACATCATTATTGTATTAGTTATTGATAAATATTTTTACTTGGACCTATAGAATAAAAGGCTAGAAAATTTTTGAAATATGGATTCATTTCGTAATGTTTAAACAAACAAACAAAACAAACAACAACAACAAAATACTCGATGCTAGGGGTAAATAAAAACTCTCTCTCTCTCTCTCTCTCTCTCTCTCTCTCTCTCTCTCTCTCTCTCTCGTCTTCGTAGTATGTCTCTCATTCTGGTCACAATACTGTTATTTTCCGGCAATGGACATGGTATTTAAATTGTTCTATCAATTGTATTATATACCTTATGGCAAGATATTTTGTTCAGACAGATCTGTGAATTCCTCACCCTTGATGGAGTTGAAAAGCACAGAGCCATCTGTGAAATCCTCACCCTTGATGGGATTGAAAAACACAGAGCCATCTGTGAAATCCTCACCCTTGATGGGGTTGAAAGGCACAGAGCCATCTGTGAAATCCTCACCCTTGATAGGGATGAAAGGCACAGAGCTATCTGTGAAATCGTCACATTTAATGAAAAACACCAATAATTCCATATGGACGTATTAAGATAGGAAAAGAATCACTAAGAGAGAGGAAAAAAAAAAAAAAAAGAGCCCACCCCCTCCCCAATCTCTATAAGAGATTTAGTGATCTATCGGAAACAGAACGTACAGGAAACGATAAAATCAGAAGGATCTAAACAAAACCCTGGACGAGCCCGAGACAGAAAAAGAACTGCTAACCTAGGTCGTGGGGAAAGAGAGGAAAGAACGGAAGAAAACAAGAAGACCCAAGATGAATCCCAGTTTGCAGTAACAGAATTAAGTCAAGCCTTCAGAAATATAAGAAATAGAAAATGAGGGAAAAAGAATTAAAGAAAAAAAAGATAAAAGGAAGAAATAGAATTCCAAATACAGAATTACTACAAGCTGAACATTGATGAATAACGATAGGATACCTACTACGAATGTAGCGATATTTCTGTTGAGAATGTGATAAAATAAAAATGTAAATGAGAAAAATGACAAAAATCGAAACAAAAAAGGAAGAGAGGGAAAGAGAAAGAGACGGTACTCATGCATACACCATAACATGGTAAGGAAAGGATAGAAAAAAAAAATAACAGAAGAACCTCAAACGAAATTAATTTTTCTTTATAATAATGCAATAACGCCTTCGGGCACTTTGAACATACTTCGGGGACATTCTAAAGTTCTAACCAGCTATATAAGCTGGAACGGACTATGAGCGGCCCATATATATAACATGTATGGTATTATCCGCGTTGTGCGAGTTTTTACACCTGATTAAGAAATAATATGAACCTATGAAATTATTACCTGTCTCCTTGGCTGGCTCCTTTAAAGAAATTTGTTATTTTTAATGGTGATTTGCATGACTTCAACAATACAATGGCAGTTTGAGACAAGTATTTGGATTTGTTTTCTCGTCTATATCCTATGACGTTTCATGTAGAGCTATCTGATTTAAATGGACATATAACGGGTAATTAAAATCGTGATTTTGATCAGAGTATCGCGATATCCTTTCCAACGGATTGTTATGAGTAAATCTATGTTCTAATCAGAATGCAAGTAGATTAAGGGTAGCCAGTAGCCAAACTAAACTCCATTTTATTTTGGTATTTTTCGATTTTAGTTCACAATAATATATATGTCACCCGCAGAGCAGTCCTTACCTACTGTGGTTACTATAATTAAACTAATGTCAGATATATTTATGTCCGGTCTCTCCTAGCAGAAGTCACTCTAATCAGGTCAAGTGTGTGTGTGTGTATGTGTGTGAGAGAGAGAGAGAGAGAGAGAGAGAGAGAGAGATTCATATAGATGTTTTAAACACAAAAAATGCTTATTGATTACTTAAGGACCTTTCCAACATGGCAATCGATCTTGCTGAACAGCTCCTGACCTCATTAGCTATTACAAACTGGAGAGAATTAAACGGGAAGCCCGGTGTATTTACTGAGTAGTTACATAATTTTGCATGATGTGGGACAATACGAGGAAATAGTTCCCACAAAATGATCTAAAATATCAGAAATAGAAAGTAATTTGCAGTCGACATAACTCGAAATATTTTGCTTTGATTTTGAACAAAATCCACATGATCATACATTTACTTAGCATAAAACGATTATACAATTTTAAAAAAAAATACATAACAGATTTTCTTATGTAAATGAATGTGGCGAGACTTAAATCAGATTTTGGAAAGGTAGATCCAATACTCTGTTGTAAGCCCGTGTTTTGTAACTGCAGGTTAAAAGAATGCTAATTATCGATTTTATTTTGGTTCTTTTTAATATTGAATGAATTTGTAATTTTAGAAATTATAGTGAATTCTGTTTGTTTTTATTTCTTCTCATAGCTGTTATATTTACTATTATTTTTATAATGATACTTGATAATCGCTCACGGGCATAATGGGAATGATGAAATCACTATTCATAATTACTTAAACGTATAATTGTTCCACATTAATTTAATGCTGGATGAGCAGTGTACATGAAGCTTTGCGAACAAGGTATTTTGTGTTTCATATTTGACAGTTTCTTTTTTAAACAACTGCTAAGTTTTCGATTCTTTCTTCTCTATGTACATCGATTGAATTATTTGTAAAAGGAGAAAATCAAGATACCAGTCAACCAATCAATCCCTCTTACACACACTCAAACAGTGAGTTGCAGGTTCGAATCCTACCATGAGATGTCCACGTTGTGTGCCATGATGTGCTTCTGGGCAATGCACTAAATTCATAATGCCTAGGCACTATAGTTTTTCAAGTACTGATGTGTGTACTATTCAGCATCTATCAAGCCATTATTCATGAAATATCCTTCTTATGTATGTACATTCGGATCACATGCTCTATTAAGAGAGTCACTCTTATTGATGGTTCCACGAACATGTTGGGATCTGTTTCACCATTTGAAGTGTTGTTTCTCTTGTTCTGCATTATAACATTTAAATTTAGACCAATGGGTTACGATATTAATCAGATGTACAAATGAATTATTAAAGACAGACCCTTTCTTAGTTTACTTTCTCGTTATGGTCTAGCATAATATGGTATCAATAAAAGGTCAGTTGTAGGCTTTCATCCTGAATTTAAAAAGAAGAAAATATTGGTGGAGACGGGGGATTATGGGAGTGCAAGGACATCTTTGTTTCGGTCAAAAGCGATAATGTTACATGTCTAACTGCATTACATAAGTTAACATGCAACGCAGAAATGATTAACCTATCATTTTGGTATCAGAGGAAATATGGTATGAATACAGATCTCTGGAGACTTAGTATTATCGATATTAGTATAGATATTATATAAAATCAATCAATCATTTTTGCTTTCAGACAGAAATTGATCCAGTCAGTATAGATATCAGATAGAATTAGTCCAATCGGTATATATATATATATATATATATATATATATATATATATATATATATATATATATATATATATATATATATATATAAATGCATCGAATCATTATAGATATCATATAGATATTCATCTGATCAGGATAGATATTAGATAGAAATTAGTCCCATCGGTAGAGATATCATATAGAAATTCATCCAGTCATTACAGATATCAGACAGACATTCATCCAGTCATTATAGATATCAGATAAAAATTAGTCCAATCGATATAGATATCGTATTGAAAATCATCGAATCAAATATGATATAATATAGAAATTCATCTAATCAGTATAGAATACATTCATCTACTCATTATAGATATCAGATAAAAATTATATATATTAGATAAAAAATTGTCCAATCGGTATAGATATCATATAGAAATTCATCGAATCGTTATAGATATCAGATAGTAATTCATCAAATTATGCGTACTTTGTGTGACAAAACAGCATCAAACACTACATATAAGCTATAGAGGCAGCGACTGCAGCAAAGAAAACAGCAGATGTATCAACACGAACAACAACAATAACAGCAATAATAATAATAATAATAATAATAATAATAATAATAATAATAATAATAAAGATGTACACATTAAAGATAATAACACAATACTTAAAGACAAATATATAACTGAAACAAACTGAAACAAGCGAATGGTTGCAAATGAGATTATCATCCGGGCTCGTAGTATTAGAAAATCATGCTTTGAATAACTTTACAGTATAAAAATTTTTCGAATGTAACATTTCTGGAGGTTTTCAAATAATAATAATGATACTACTACTACTGTTACTACTACTACTACTACTACTACTACTACTACTACTACTAATTATTATTATTATTATTATTGTTATTATTATTATTATTATTATTATTATTATTATTATTATTTATAAGATACAAAATATCATACAAAGGTCTGTTGGTTTGTCTTTTCTTTTTTCCTGCACAAAGATCAATATAAGGGTACACTGGGCTTAAAAATGTCCGTGTTATTTGTCGTTGAAACACCAAATTTAAAAAAAGAATCCTTTCTCATTAATATACTGTATTGTTTGTCACACACACACACACACACACACAGGGTGTTGGTATAAAGCAATTTCATAAATCAATACTGTTGGCATATCATACTGTACTCCGTCCAACAATGCGCAAGTATAAACATTATTTCATCGGTTAGCTAACGTTTCAACAGCAGGCTATCGTTTCTATACTACCTAGATCATTGATGAATTTCTACTGATTAATCAACGACGTAAGAAAATAATGAAAAACCCCGTTTTCTAAATGAATTAAATATGGTACACAATTTCATCTCTCTCTCCTCTCTGTCTGTCTGTCTGTCTGTCTCTCTCACACACGCATCATAAGGAACCAAATATTCGGAAATCTGTGGAGTGCGAGATAGAAAGAATATGGGTCTGATCAAACCATTAAGCTAAACTTACACCAAGTAATGTACAAGAACCATATTACGTTGTAAAGGTAGGTGTACACTTTCTGTGAGATTTAAATAAAATATTCACAATACCAATGAAACAAAGGTGCAATAGCCTGTCAGAATTTCTACGGTACATTTATTGGTTAGCAGGAACACACATATTGTAATCTATTTAATGCCTCGTTTTTTCAGGTTTAGGTTTTTTTTATTTTTTATTTTTTTTTTTCATTTTCTTTTATAAAACCTATAATAAGGTTTTAAAAACATCGTATTTAATATTAAAATGTCTGAAGGCCGCTCTACCCCCCCCCCCCATTTATCTCTCACTATGTTGGTTGGTCAGGAAGCAGAGTAATCGACCACATAGATACATAGGAATGGACAATGAAAAAATGCCTTTTTGGTAAGTCTCCCCAACCCCAATCTCTGTCTCTGTCTCTATCTCTGTCTCTGTCTCTCCCTCTCTCTCTCTCTCCATCGTGGCAAGATACGGAAAAAAAAATCCGTGAAAAACGAGCTCAACGAATATTCGCTCGAGCAGCAAGATGTGTTGCCGACCCTTTTTTGTTTGGGCGAAATCTTGTGGATGATAAGCGGTATTTATTTAGAATAAAGTTTGTTGTCGAACACGACGGTGACCAGGATGGCCCAACGTGGATTATCCAGGATAAACTAGACCCTGTTAAAAAAAAGTCACGACGACATAACAGCTTCGTCACAGTGATAAGAATGCAAACAAGGTACGCTGACTGTTATTGTATTATACTGGTTCGTATCCAATGTCCGCAGTAGTGTATGGACTCTACCGATTAAACTATCCTGATATTAGTTCTCTTGCCCCGATGAGAACAGGTACGTTAAATAGTGTGGCTCATGTTCATGAACTGAAGACGAGGAAATGGACTGACAGACTCACGAATAAAAAAAAAATAAATGAATGGGGCGAGTATCTTATCAACGGATCTAAAATAAATAACGTAGCCATTTTAGAAAACCGATTAAAATTTCCAATCGTTGTAAAAACAATAACCGATGATGTTTTGTAGAGTTCAGGTAATTATCGTAGTAAGGGTGTTCCAATAGCGATTATAAATCTTAACAGTCACGCGTGGACTGAAACAGCAACAAAATTTCCACGAGAAAAAAATCCGGCGATATTTTTGACGAGATTTACAATATTAGTAAAAGTGACCCTGTTTCGGTCTGGCTATTTCAAAGTGACGGATTAGACGGTTAATCATCATTTGATCAGTTTGTGCTACCGTCGAGTAAACTTTATCTGAAAGAATCTCTCCAACGCGCGATGAAAGAATGGCGTTAAAATACATCAACGAAAGATCGATCGGATCAGACACCAGTAACTGTTTTACAATATCGTCTGTTATAGTTCATATAGCTCAACAAAAAAATTATGGAGTCCAATTCCAAAAGAATTTCTCCATGATATATCAGGATCTTGTGTCGAGTTTGGACACGGCGGTCCCTGGAACAAAAAATATGAAAACGCAGACACGATCTCTGCTGATAATGTTGCTTATTACTCTGCTAGTTTTCTTGGATACGGCGAATGCAAACAGTATTTTTCACGATTTGGTCATCCAACACACGAAATGACCAGAGTATCAATAAAAGGTTCACTGCTTGTCGACTATGATCTGTCTGGATTTTCTGAGATCGAATCATTTGAGTTTTCAGTGTGAGATAATGCGCAGTGTAATTTCCGAAACGTCCATGCTGGATTTTTGGAACTTATGGCGATCTAAAGATCTGATAGTAGTATCACGTAAAAACGTCAGTGATTCACTTCAACATAGACTATTTGAGCTTCATCGGGAGAGATTTCCAACGCTGCTGGTTCCACTTTGTTATCATCCAGCGGATGCACGTAGACAAAATATTCCAGTCACGGATACACAGCAAAAAGCTCCTTTATAATGATATCGTTGAAATTTCCGGAGAGGTTGACTTTACAACCAATCTTCTCCATCTTTCCCTGTTCTCTACTTCTCTTTGGGAATCTCCAAATCCAATGCCTGTCCACTCCTTAATGTTGTATTCCCACCTCTTTTTCTGTCTCCCTCTTCTTCTGCGCCCTCGCACAGTGCCTTGCAAGATTGTTTTTGCCAGTCCAGATGATCTTGAGACATGACCGTACCACTTCAGTTTGCGCTTTTTTACAGTGGTCAAGACGTCTTCATAGGATCCGATAGCTCGTTGGATCATGTTGTGGACTTCTTCGTTGGTTACGTGGTCAATGCGTGAGATGCCCAAGATCTTGCGGTAGCATCTCATTTCGAAGGTTTGAATCCTTCTTTGTAGATCTGATGTGAGCGTCCATGTTTCACAAGTATACAGAAAGACGGATATGACAATTGAGCGCATCAGCCTTGTATTGGAACCAAAAGCAATGTTGGTATCTTTCCATATTGGTCTCAACCTTGTTATTGCTGCTGTTGTCTGGGCAATCCTGCAAAGCAGTTCTGGTTTGGAACCCTCATCTGTGATAATTGATCCCAAGTACTTAAAGCTTGTGACTCTTTCCAGCTTCTGTCCACTGACCTTTATTTCTGCACTGATGCTGTTGGTGTTGTTTGTCATAAGTTTGTTTTTTTCGGCGCTAATCTCCATACTGTATGCTGTGCAGGTTGTATCGAGGCACTCAACCAAGTCAGCCAGTTCTTTTTCATCTCCTGCTAAACCATCAATATCATCTGCGAAGCGAAGGTTGGTGATTGTTCTTCCTCCTATGCTGACAGTGCCCTTGTGGTCATGCAAGGCATCCTCGATGATCCTCTCCAGGAAAACGTTGAAGAGTGTAGGTGGCAGTATACATCCCTGTCTAACTCCAACTGTTCTTCGAAACCAATCTCTTCTGCCGCCATTGATGAGGAGAGCACTGGTGGCTTTGTCATAAAGGTGCTCAACAACCTGCACCAGGTTTGAACTGATGTTGTACTTCCTCATAGTTGCCCATAAGACCGCATGCCATACCCTATCAAAGGCCTTTTTGAAATCTATAAAGGCGTGGTATAGATTCTGCAGATGCTGAAGGTATTTCTCGCAAAGGCGTCTGAGATTGAAGATTTCTTCTGTAGTACTCCTTCCTTCTCGGAAGCCTGCCTGCTCTTCAGCAATCATTTTCTCTGCTTGAGGCTTTAGTCTGTTGAAAATTATGTTCAGCATGATTTCGCTTGGGTGACTGATCAGACTGATGGTTCTGTAGTTTTGGCATAGCTGTAGGTTTCCTTTCTCGGGGAGCACGATGACCAAGGACTGAGTCCATTCTCCTGTCTGCCATATCTTGTTGCAGATTGTTGTCAGGACTGTGACTATCTCTTCTCCTCCTGTTTGAATGAGCTCTGCTAATATGTTGTCAATGCCGGCTGACTTTCCTTTCTTTAGTGACCTAACTGCAATTTCTACTTCATCACAAAGAATGGGAATGTCATCAATTTCTTCTGCCTGGTGGCAATTTAGTACTGCTGGATCTCCTTGGGTCTTATGACTGTACAATTCTGAGCAGTGCTCCGTCCATCGCTTGAGGATCTTTTGATCTTCTGTGAGGCATTTTCCTGATTTGTCTTGGATGGTGGTAGTTTTCCCTTGTTTATAGGTTGTGAGATCTTTCGCCAGTTGATTTGCCATTTTGCTGTCATTTCTACTCAGACTGTCTTCAGTTTTGCAGCATTGTCTTTCTATCCAGGATTCCTTTGCCTTTTTCATGCTTTTCCTGATGATGCTGTTTATCTCTCGGTATTTTCTAGCTTTTTCATGATCTCTTTTTCCATTTTTCAGTTTTCTTCTTTTGTCGCATAGCTCAAGGACATCTATTGTGACCCAAAGTTTCCTTGTTCGCCGATATTTGCCAGTGATTTTGCTTGCTGTGCTAGTCACAGCTGTGTTGAATGTGGTTGTTAAGGACTCGAGGTCGGTTTCTTGGCTATCAAAGGTGCAAATTTACCACCTATTACTGCTTGGAAGGCTTCTGCGACTTTTGGATCTTTCAGTTTTTTTAAGGTCAAATCTGATTCTTGGTTGGTTAGGCTTTTTGATCATTTTCAGGTGGAGGCGAAACGTTGTCGTTAATAAATCATGGTCACTTTCAATATCTGCTCCTGGAAAACTTCGTGTTCTGGAGATATTCAGTCCTGTGCTGAATCGTTTTTCACCATGACGTAGTCAATCTGATTGTGATATTGTCCATCTGGACTGTGCCAGGTCCATCTTCTAGATGCTTTGTGAGGGCCGAATGTGTTGGCTAGCACAAGATTGTTGTAGGCAGCAAACTCCAAGAGCCCGAGTCCTCTTTCATTTGTTTCTGCATTGCAGAAGGGTTCACAGGTGCTTTTCCAGTTCGTCTGTGAATGAACTCCCACTTTTGCATTCCAGTCTCCTTGTACAAACAGAATGTCCTTCTTGGGTGAGTTGTTAATGACATCTTGCATTTGGTCGTAAATATTCTCCAGTTCGTTATCATCATAGTCAGATGTAGGTGCATAGGCCTGTATGAGTGTGATGTTGAAGGGAGCTGCCCTCAGGAGGATGGTAATGAGCCTGCTTGAGACTGGGCAGCAACCCATAATGCTGTTCACAATGCCCTTGTGGACAAGAAATCCAACGTTATGATTGTGTTTGTCCCCTCTTCCGCTGAAGTAGAGCTTATGCCATTCATCTGTTGTTATTTCGCCAAAGTGTCTCAAGCGCACTTCACAGAGACCAATAATGTTCCAATTATACCTCTCCAACTTATGTGTAAGTTCTTTCAACTTTCCCACAGCCCTCAGTGTTCTAACGTTCCATGTACCGATGATGATGTTGTCTCTCCCACGGATCTTGGTAGTGGGGGCACCTGTAGCATACTTGTCACCTCCGTCCTGGTGTGCAGCTGAAGGCGCGGTCATTGTTGACCCGGTATGGAAGCATTGTTAGCTGTCTTCATGTGGTGTGTCAAGGGCAAGATACAGCCTAGCGGAGCCCATCACTCACCAGCCTGGATAACCACAGCCGAGATCCACTGATATAATGTGGCAAACCCAGGCCCTGAGCACATGGTCGTTGAGCTCATCTTGGAGCCATTCCACCCTGGCCGTTGACTTCATCGAGGAAGACTTCCGCCCAGTGATGCTGTGCTATGATCACACTATTTTATCCATAGTTGGGAGAATCGTGGGGGCGGGAGCGTCTTGTTCCATCCCGTACGGATCCAATGGACCTGTATCACCGCCTTACATCGTGATCAGGCAATCGTTGATCGATTTAATCGTCGCAAGTAGATACAAAGAAGCTGAAACGCTGTCAACTAATAAAACATCTGAAGTCGTTGCTGAGCTGCTATTGATTCGTCGTAGGGGCTAACAATTTCAGATACCAATATCTGGATTGTCAATGATCGCCTCAAATGGTCAAATTTAGTATATTTGGCAATATCGAGAGTTACAAAAATATCTCAACTGCGCAGAATTATCATAGACAATTCCAAGATTGTCTACGACACTCCAACGACTGGAGCACCCACCCCCGGCACCATAAAGAAAACATTAGCTGGTTATACGCGAGAAGACAAAAGAAAAACAGCGCCAGTTTGATCTTGATGTTGAAATTATCATGACGCTGAAACAACGAGAAAATAACTGCTGTAACACCATAATGTTTTGGCAATATTTTCCTAATGATGTACGACATTTTACCGTGGACAGAATTGACAGTAATCTCGGCCACACATGCGAAAGAAAATGTCACACCACTAACATGTTTTGAATGTAACAGACGTCGAGAAGCAAGCTCCCTCGAGCAGGCTCCTCCGAACTAGTGTCCTTTCCTAGCGCGAATCCATCCTGGTGGTAATTGTGTATTTTTAGGAACGAATTACTTGTAATTGTTCACAGACAAATCCACGCTGAGGAGCTGTTGAATCTAGTCTGTAGATTGCAGGTCTGCCAGTAGATCTTACCAAGCTGAAAATAAATGTGTGGTTACACTCCAGATGGGATCGGTTGCTCTTGCTTTACCGCCCTCAAATTCACCAGGTTCATATAAATGCCTGACTGTTATGTTGCTGCCCAGCACTGGACTCTGTAAGTGACTCACATGCGTGTCGCGCCGGTGCGAGATGTGTTTCTTCACGATTGCATCGATGGGTTTCATAGCACATGAGGTAGTCTCGCAATCCATTCACGAGATCTGTCCTTGCTCAGTAATTCTTGGGCGCACTGATGTCTAAACAATCGCTCAGCAAGTGTTCGATTAAATCGATCAACGATTGCCTGATCACGATGTAAGGCGGTGAGTCCGCGTCTTATTTGATCGTTATGTTATTGGATCAGCGATGTTACTATACCGAAAAATTCTTTGCCAGGATCAACTTGTAGCAACTGTGGCCATCGCAGGCCACCACGTGAATAAATTCGTTCAAGCGCAGCAACGATTTCAGATGCTGTTTTAGTTGATAGAGTTTCAGATTCTTTGTATCTACTTGCAACGTTGACGACCGTCAACGCGTATTTGTACCTGCGTCCTTTACTTGATGTGCCAATGACGTCATGTGACAAAAACAATATATCTGCCTGATGAACTGTTTTGGGTGTGCTGACATCAAACCATCCATGCTGAATCGTTGTGGAACGTGGCAGATAAATTTGCCATATTGCCTGTCGTGACAACCAATCTGCGGTAACAGCACGTGTGACACCTGCTGTATCAGAGAGTTTGCTAATTGCTGCTGTAGCCTTCCGGTGTCCTCTTGGACTATAATAAATCGACTCTATTATTATTAGTAATTGGACAGTTAATTGCCTGCGCCCACGGCTAAACTTACCACTCATGTCCGATCGTATCAACCTGTTAGCAAGTGATTCTCGTATATTTTTTTATAGACTTCAGATTGTGAATCAACTTGACATCTGCGATATGTCGTTATCGCAGATCTTTATGTTTATACTCGATGTCCTGAGTATAGCACGCTTGATCAATCTCATTTACTGAAAATTCGCCTGGTTTTGGTTGATTTTTTTCGTCAAGCCTAATATCAAGTCGGGTTCCAGGACCATAATAATTATATCTCGGAAGATGTTTTCCCTGAGTACTTAGGCCATAGCGTTCCTGGTAATTTTCCCTGTGTCGCGGATATATCACCACTATGGATCGCAGAGCGATCCGACGACACAAATTTATATTTTTATGCCGCATTTTACACGCTTACTTGTAAGTGCTCGCCTGTTATTTTTCGTCGTCGTTGCTCTCAGCCCAACTGTACCCGTGACCGTTTTGCATCGAACACAATATAAATTCATGATTATAAATAATATTCGTACAATATGAACGTGATTGACTTTTCAGAGACACGCAAGCAAGCACCGGTCAAGCATTATCCAGTGTTACCAAATTCTATTCGAGCCAATATAATTGGTCCGTCTAGGTCTGGTAAAACTCAGTGTTTGCTCAATCTGATAATGAGATGGCTCAAATGGAACAACTTTATTTAGTGGCACCATCCGTAGATGACCAACGATGCTATAATGTTCTTGAGGAATTTAAAGAAAATGCAAAGGATAACGATGATGGTAATAATGTTATTGAATTTATCACTGACATCTATGATGCATCATCCGTCGAACATCTTGATAGTAATATTAATAATCTTGTGGTATACGACGATGTCTTGCTTGACAAACCAACAAACCCAGCCAGAATATTTTCACGAGGCAGGCATAAATATACAGACGTTATTTACGTTACACAGTGGTACACTCAGATACCCAAAGTGATTAGAGATAACTGTAATTTTGGGGTTATCTTTAACGGTGCTGACACACATACATTGCAAAATATTCATTAGACCACTAAGGGTTCAGAATCCAAGGCGGAACAGCAACGTCACCAGTACCAAAATAAATTAAGAACAGAATAAATGTTGTTTTTGTTATCGTCAGCGGAGTTGGTTAAACGAAAACGTAATCGTGACAACGATGGATTATGACATCGAAAATAAACAGGATTAGTGTGCACTGACACAATCAAATGACTTGGTGGGACATCTGGAGAGAAGCTATAAAAAACATATCTCTGCTTGGCCTGCCCTTGGGATGCTTGCCCAGACGCGTTATAACTAACGTCGACTGCGTTTCAGACGAGATTTACAGAAATCGTCGACGTGATATTGACAATACCAAGCGATACATGACGACCACCAAACGTTGGATGGTTGTTATGTCGATAATATCTGGACGGCCTTTAATTTTCTCCCATGCCGCATAGATCTTTGGAAAATATTCGTCAATTATGTCATTGAGATCCTTTTTTGTTTTATATGAATTCGGTGATTTTAAAAAAATCAAGAAATATCTTTCTATAACCGGGATCACTACAGGCTATTCTGACAGCATCTTCTTTGAAACTAAAGCATTGAGATACACCATCATCAGATGTCGTATTGTACTAATAATTTTCCGGATATTCAAGCACATACTGCTCAAATAGTGCTCGTAGATTACTCTGTGCATTTTCATTTTCCTGCGCAATCGTGCTGGTGATTTCTCCTACTTGAGGAATTGATTGGTATGCTCCTATCCAGTTATAACCATCCAGAGAAGGGTCTCAGGTACTCTAGTTCTTTCATATAACCAAATTCTCTCAGCTAATAATAAGATCGCATTTGTTGTGGTGGTCCAGTATAAATCGGCGCTACCAGAGGCCATCCCAACATGGTTCTGAGCTACGACTTATATATGTCAACGGCGTAACTGGATTCCGTTGAATCCCAGCTGATATTTTAATGGCAACACTCAACGTTGTCTTGTGTACTTTGATAACGATCATTGATTTTTTGAAGCTCATCATTGATTTGTTCAATTTGATATGATCCTGTTGGAATGCCAACGACTTCCCAGACGTGGCCCGTTGCATCTGCGCTGGTTTTATGTGAGAATACCAGTACATTGTTGGCGGATAATCCACCAAATACTTTTTCTTTGATAATTGGCCAGCAATAATAAAGTCGTAATTGTGCCAGTGCGATCTCAAGTTACCGACCATTAGGTGCTTATATTGGAGTTTGAAAACTAATATCTAATTTCGGCTGTGTCGATGCCGCTGATATCATTGTTGTCGTCGTCGGCGTTGTGTTAGCGGTAATTTGTTCTAGTCGGACAGTTATTTCTGCGGCCATTATTATTTATACAGCTGATTCTAAATGTGGCGTTGGCAACGTTATGTGGGCAACATTGTTGCCTGCGCGAGGATGGTTGCTTACCGATAATAAATATCCCTAATTGCGGCAAATTCACTATCTGATATCACACCGTCGTTTAACCGTGTTGACAATATCGATGACATATTCATACATGCATGCGTCACCGCCCACGTTATTTCTGTGTGTTCATGTAATTTTTTACCGCCGACAATAACAGCGATACCGATTGCAACCACAGGCGATATTACGTGCGTCGCTGATAACGTACCGATTAACGACGTTGTTTTAGCGACCAGCGAGGACAATGCATATACAACACTGTCGATGACGATGATTCATCTGCTATATTACTTTTTTTGTTCTGACGTCTGTTAGACGATGATTGTTTTCCAGTGATGCCTTCCACTCACATATTTGATTACATCTGTAAGATTGTGTGGGATTCATTACTGTGTTATTTAATATACTAAATAATCAATTGAGGTGTTTTTGTTACGAATTCCAGACACTACCAATACGTCGTTGCGGTTAATTTTTGTATTCCCGATCCAGTATGAATATTTCCTCTGTATTTTGATTTAACATGACTGACTCGGTTCCAGAAAATCTATCGGTGGAATGACGCCATGGAGTGGTAAATATCCTACATTGCACAGCGCTAAACACGGAGAGGCTTTCACCCCGGTTAGCTCAGCGGTATGTTTAATGGAGTTGTTTTGTTGTGACCGTGTTGGTGATCCAGACGTTACTGTGTATACCGTGTTGATGAACGCACTTGTATGAATTACACCAGCGCCAGTCTTTGCGATTTTTTCTACGATTTCTGTGAGCTTTACGCCGGCGACCTTTGGATTTCCAAAGAAATCCATAGCGATTCTATTTATGTTTCGGAGAAAATTCGTAAACGCGGTTACATGATTAATATTCAATCTGAAATTGGCTAATCCATCATTGGTTGTTATTAACGAGGTCCTTATCGCGATGTCATTGTTGTCCACGTATTTCTTCGTTGTAGCGTCATCGTCTGATTCTGATTCTCTCAAATTAGCAATACTATTTTCGGTCATGTTGAGTTTACCAGTCATTGTATCACCGGCTTAAATTAACACGTTTAAAGATCTCTCCTATGATTCCTCCGATTGATACAAACTGAGTCTTTGATATGTCCACCATCAGTATATACCACGATGTTATCGGTGGTAGCACCTAAAACTTGCAGGATAATATCGACCTACTTGATATTGCTCGCCTTTAGTTGCCCATGCTGATCCTGAAAATCAACAACCTCATCCTGGTCAACCCCAGCGAAACGCATAAGATCATTAAGTTCATCTCGTGTCGCATAGGCTGACAGATCAATGTTGCAGGACCTTTGCGCGTAGTAGATCTTCCGTAAATATCTTCCATTATACAATTATTAATCTGTTTAAAACGAATGTCCACTGGTGTAGTTGTGTACGACATGGTGCGGCTCGATCAGCTGTTTATTTTAAAAAAGTTTTCGGCAAAATCAATGACATTACTTTTCTCATATGTTGTTGTAAATCCTGCTGATCTTACATATATTATATCAACGGTTTGCGGCTTATTTATCCTGAAAATGAGAGAGTTTTATGGGGGGTATAGTCACCTCATAAACATCCATGGAGAATTTTATTTCCAGGCCTGGTATACTATGCTCATTTTTAAATACATTATCACAATGATCCGCTCTTTTATAACAAATATATGCCACTGATATTCTACAATATCCTTTGGTTAATTTATTTTCATAGGTTTGGATACCCTCATATGTAAATTGATCCTCGTTAGAGATGATATATGACTCGAGTAAAATGCACTGGTTATATTGTTTTGTATAGCATCTATTCTAGTGCTCAGATTATCAATCTTAGTATTTATCTCTGTAATCTTTTCATCAAATCTCATAGTGTCCAGTCTATAGCTAACTCCATTAGCTACTGCTGATACTCTGCCGAGCTCTTGATCAATATTATAAACTCTCTTCTGTATATTATTTGATTCTGTTTCAAACACGTGTAACTTTTCATCAAATCCATTAACTGATCCTGATATTTCTGCGAGCGTTTTGTTAATCGTCTCAGTTGAGTTTTTAACGCTGACTAGATGACTAAGTCGTTTGTGAATGTTAGCAAGCTTAGCGTCGACGATTATTGGTTTCCAAAGAAACCATAGGCGACTTCAAGAAGAATGTGATATTTTCTGACGTGACTCGTAAACGCAGTTGCATGACCACTATACTCAGATGGCAGATTGGTTAATATATCACTCGTTGTCGTTAATGAGGTATTTATCGCGGCGTTACTATTGTCCACGTACTTCTTCGTTGCAGCGTCATCGGAAAATTTCGGTTCTCCCAAATCATTAGTTTTATTTCCAGTCATGACGAATAAACCAGTCACTGAACCACTGGATGTAGAAACATATCTACGGAACTCACCACGGATCGTTGCGATTGATATATTCGAGTTTTCTTTTTGTATTCTTCCGTCGCCAGTAAATACCACGATATTATCGTTGGTTGCACCTAAATCTCGCAGGATAATATCGGCCCACTTGATATTGCTCGTCTTTAACCGTCCTTACTGATCCTGAAAACCAACAACCTCATCCTGGTCAACCCCGGTGAGACTAATAAGATCAGCAAGTTCATCTCGCGTCACATACGCAGACAAATCAATGTCACCCGGGCACTTATGTGTAGCAGATCTTCCGTAAATATCTGCCATTATAAACTATTAACCTGTTTATAACAACGTCGGCGGTTACACCGTCTGCTGATATGCTCATGTACGACTTGACGCGGCGGCGCTGATGACCTTAACACGGCAATAAGTATAGCAAATACTTCTCGACCGCGTATAGTTGGATCAGTCAATGTCTGAGTTGGTAATGTTGAATACCAAATGGGGATGGCAGTACCACTGATATATTCTAAAAATTCTTTTGGTGGCGCCAGTCCATAAGAATCAAAATAAACAACACCACGTGGATAAACCGCGTATGCAACCCAATGAGATCCTGCACCAGAGCGGCCATCGAGATTAATGATACCAGTTTAAACACGCTTTGGTTGTTCTGGTAACTGATAACAGATAAAAACACCTCTGAAGGTTTTGATGTTTAATCGCCGAGCAGCATCAAGTATATCAAAATCAGACACGGGGAGTTTCAGCCAAACGTCAACGGCAGTCGCAGACTTTGACCGTACCTCGTTCTGGTAATATTAAACCCCTTCCGATTTTGTTGTTGATGTTTTGAAATCTAGTCTTGTCGCCTTTATCAATGCCATGCCGGCAGCTGTTCCAACGGCACCGAATGCAGCTGCTTTTGCAACAGCCGGAGCTGCAGCTGCAATCAGTGCTGGTATCGCCGCTAGAAGTGGAAATATGCCACCAGTCTTTGCTGTATGTTTGATCGCATTCGCGGAAAATCAAGTCGCTAGCCAGTGTTTGATTTCTTGGCGCCATTGTAGTGTTTGTGCTGACGTTCAGTCAACGATAATTTAATGGGGCCTTGTTAAACAACGCCATTATACCATAGTTTACGAATCCACATCGTTTGTTTGCTGCATATGCAGTATTATCATCTTTCACAAGTTTACCCTGAACTTCAATAAATGCCTCGGCGTGCAGGAAATACCTGGATGTATCTTATACTTGTAGTTCGATTGGTTTGGTTCTAGTGTTTCATAAAGATAATATTGATAATCACGTACAGACTCATCCTTGAGTACTGGTGCATCCATGTCAAATGCTGGATCAGATACACTTTTGAGCATTTTTATTTATATTTGCTGTTGTCTAAAACGATGTTCCAACACCGATCAATAAGCAGTTGATCAGAGACCACGATGGGCCAGACCACTTCCCGCTATTAGTTTTGAGCTTACGTTTTTCTTTATCTCGGTTGTGGCTTCTTTTGTCAGGGCGGCACTACAACTAATTCTTTCAACTTTTTATTTGCAGCTGGATGTATTAATTTACTGACACTTGTTGCATCATTTCGGTGCTTTGAAGTTTTATCGACTGTGGTTTTCGTCGTACTAATCGCGTGAGTCTGTTCTTTATTGCTGAGAATACTTTGCCAGCAACATCACCAACAGTGCTTTTGAGGCTATCCTTCTGAATAAACCTTGAATAACATTGCCGAGTCTATCTCCATAGATCTCTTTATAAACCGGTAATCGTGAATTTATCACCTTGATGTTTTCAGGTCCACACTGGGTAATGCGTATAATCATGTTATTTTATTATCGCCGATCTAATTGATCAATCACTGTAGTGACTGTCAGTAATTTCATCGATTAGTGCCCGATAAACGCTGCTGTCCATTACACCAGGGGTAAATAAACGCTGGCAAATAGAGGCTGCTTCATTGATGATTTCTTGGGAATTATTGCTGGCTCGTCTTCCACCAGCCAAAATGTCTAGTCGATCAACATCAGCGAGGACGTTATAGGGACAAAGTTTATCCTGAATCATCGGCGATTCAGCTATCATATCACCACCTTGTTTCTGACGACGTCGATGTGTTTGAACATCACTGGTTAGCCCCTCTCTTGTTATTTCTTCACTCTACTGGGCGCCTAGTTTTCTTTCCTTGTTACAGACATAGTTTTTTACACTCGATTTTCTTCTTTTTCTGCTTCTTAAAGTTGAAGCTTCATTTCTTCCTGTTTTTCTTCCCTTTCCAATTCTACTCTTGCAGCATATTCATCTACTGCTTGCTCAAAGATTATAAAATCTTTAATATCTTTCTTAGATCTGACTTGCTGAGTATCAGTAGCAACGCGATATACATTTTTGACCCAATCGGCACAGTTGAGAGTGTGAATATATTCAGGTTTTACACATCGTATCCAAACGCGGCAACGTCAGTTATTTGTTTTGGATCCTTGATGGCTCTAATACATTCCTCAGTAAATTTATCTATTATGTCGGTTCTACCTCTTGGTGGTGGTTGAAGAGGTTGCTAAGGTTGTTGAACTGGTGGTGGGTTAAGGACGACCAACAATATTAGCAGGTAATATCTCAAGAGGTTTTTGTCTTGCCTCAGTTGCTGTAACAATTTTTGGGGTTGGTTCTACAAACGGTTTAAATAACTGTTCTGTACATTCTGTAAATAAAACATGAGCTTCCTAACGTTGTTGTAGCTGCTGTTTGACAGAATCACGGACTGGAAGATATTTTTTAATTGCCTTTCGAGCTAATTTAGCCATATGAGATTCCATAGTAAGCACAGAATCACTCATTATTATTATTACAACAACCACTTAATTGCAAATCACATGTCAGTGGATATACATAAATTTTCAGAATATTTTAGTAATGTAGGGTATTTATGTTTACCCTCAAACTACAATACTAGGACCCCACTGTAATGAGACGCTAAAAAATCTTGCCAACAAGGCTCGGATTGGCCTTTTGTAACCAAAGAAACTCAGCATTTCTTTTAGGCCCCAGTTGCAAAATAGGGTCCTTTTTTGCTGGTGGTAATTTGATCATTTTTGTTATGGACTATCTTCGATTTTTTGGCCTCGTTACAAAATTAGGACCCTAAAAAATAAGGGTTGGCGACCACCACCACCCTTGCTGCTGCTCGTCATGCGACAATGTCTCTGGACCGAAGAATGATGGTAAAATTTACAGTCAAACGGGTCGACGATAAGTCGAAAGAGAGAAATGGGAGATAAAAAATTTGTATGGTAGGTAGCAATGCTAATTAAAGCATAATACTTTATTAGATAAACTTCAAATACATTTAAATGTTTGAATTACCGTTTGTTTGCTTGTCATTTTGTTGAAAACTACATACAAACTATTTCCACTTTCAAAAACACTTTTCATTTTTTTTTTCCACTTCACTGATGATATCTTTGAGAAAAAAATGCAAAGTACTGTATGAAATTGCTAGTTTGTGTTTTCTATTTCATTTCATCAAAACTTAAAGAGATCCTTGTGCATCAGAAAGGTGTTTAATAAGTAGAGCACCGTTTGTTCTCCACCTTGTGTATGATTTAAACTTGTCTGAAATTACTTAATTACCATTATATTGCAACAAGTATTCCTGAACAGTCGATGGTTCATTTTACCATTATGATAAAATAAATAACATCACGCCAAAAATATTTTAAATTGATTTAACGATTTCTTTCAATTTAGTTCTTCCTAATTTAAATAACAGTGTACCTCACAATTTTATAAATATTTGTTCTGATAATACTTTTTGCCATAAGCCATCTACGTTTAGTATAATACGTCTAATCTAGGAAAGTTTTATATAACACGCAGATGAGTGCAAGTGACTCATATTTAATCCCCATTCCGATGAAAATTTCTTTGTTTCAGATGGGAGGGATGGCAATTTTTAAAAATGTTGTTTTTGAGTATGAGACTAATTATTCAGTGTCACCTGTGAAATTTAAAGACGATTGTGACATCTACGTGGTTGATGGAGTACATTTATTTTGCTAAGACTAAATACTACAATTTCCAGGTGTGACATTTACTGGTAATTGTGCTACTTAGTGCATATAGCTTACAGTTTACATTTACCCACGACTTTGCATGCGATGTCACAGCTAAATCTCACCTATGACATTTACCGGCGTTTGTTTCATTTACAGGTGTTGGTTTGTAAACAATTTCTGTCCGTTGGGCATGCCTTCAAATCATCTTCAATCATCATCTACCCGAGAGGCTACATTAAAACCAAAAACATAAACAGATGTCAACACACAGGCACACCCACACCCACACCCACACCCCAATACAAGTGCGCGTATAGAGAAAGATATGCGTGGATTAATACACGCACATATGAACAGCACATATAAAAGTATGCACACACAAATGAACGTACAAATTGCAGAGTCCCTTTGTTATCTACAAAACTACGAAGCAAAACTTTTTTAACATTTGATGACGAAGACGAGACAGAGAAGTGTTTTATGGAGACAAGACCGAATAGCAGTTAGTGACTGCTAGTTGGTTCCAAGAAAATATTGACTGTAATGGCCCCAGGGTTCGAATGCTTAAATTATAATCTGGACAGACGTGTGATAACGTCATGAATATTACGTTTCATATAGCTCAGATTATTCATCTCCGTAAAATATTTATATAAAGGTAAATTAGGGAAAACGATAGTATATTATCTTTAATAATTGGCAACGCTGGGCAAAGCGACAATGTAATATCTTTAATAATTGGTAACACTGGGTAAAACGACAGTGTAATAACTTTAATAACTGGGCAAACGATAGTGTAATATCATTAGTAATTAGTAACATTGAGCGGAAGGATAGTGTAATATCTTTAATAATTTGTAACACAGGGCAAACCGACAGTATCATATCTTTGTTATGAGTCGAATATTTTGCCATAACATTTCAGGAAGGAATTTGGCTGATTCTTTTAGTATATTGTTAGAGACTTTTCATCGCCATAACCAATTTTATGGCGTAACCTAACAGAAAAGCGGAAAAGTGATAGGCGGGTGAGAGAGTTCAATCCTCCTTACGAAAGTGTCACCCCTAGCAATGTCGATATTGCCTCACATCATTGCTGTATTGCTATTGCTATCCCTAAGAAAGTCTTATAAGTACAGATTGGTGTTTCTTAAGCGTAAGAAAAGTTTACTCTCATCTTGAAGTCTGAAGGAACGAATTAGTCCGGCACAGCCCTAGTGTTGCTTATATGTGATTTGGAGAGCATAATCAATACCCCCCCAAAAAAGACTATTCATTTTGTGTTCCGCTCATCTTAAAATCGTCTGAATGTGCGCTTTTTCAGTTTCGATCTGACTTTGGAGCCCGTAACCTTCCTGATACCTAAATGTTCTTTGGGTTTACATACGTCATTATAGAAAAACCTGCTGTAACAGCTTTTCCTATGAAATATATGTACTTAACTGGTACGGTCAACAGAAAGGAATTTTTCTGCTCACGTATTATTTGCACTGATTTCCTGAATACTAAATTCTCTGAGTTAAAATATAGGAAGAAATGTATGAAGCTGTAAAGGGGTGTCGTGTGGATGTGCCCCTCTGTTATTTGATTTGGCGATCGTTATCTAGAGGATGACCTCCCTCGATGTTATTGCCCAGTGTGAGTGGATAGATAGAACATTGACAGAGACCTGGGCGAGACTATTGAGAAGAAACAAACAAATACGAGCCCCCTTAAATAATAAGAATAAATTAAATTTTAATTAATTAATGCATAAAATAAAATTGCAATTTCAATCCAACAGATTTACATTAATGGAATTTAATAGCAGTATTTAATTTACGGATTCGTTCATCATAGTAACGAATGATGAAAAAGTACAATGTCCACGCCTGACTTGCATCACCTGGCGTCGTTCCTCTATTGACTTTGTGTATTCTACGTCTAGCGTGTATGCTTGGTTCTTCCTCTGACCCTTCTATTCCGAACTCTCTATTTGCGGACTTCCCTCTTGGACTGTCCTCATCGGATTCTCGGGGAGGGATATAGAAAGCTGTTCCCTTAAATGACAAGATTACGACGAAAGCTCTATGTGTTTCACCACCTATCCGTATATATAAAATTCTCTTACTTTCGTTATTCAGAAACGTAAATAGCTACCCACACTGCATAAATTCTGACATAATGTGACCTTAACGATTAACGGTTCTTACAAATTTACTGTATTTGAGGTAAGGTACAACCGTTATCTCTAGTACAAATGACTATTGCAATATACGTCCAAGTCTGACCTTAATTAAACAGTTCATCGCCTCGCTCCACCAGCGATTGACTAGAAATTAACACGTGCAGTGTTTACAACAACGTTGCCGTATATATCTGCATACGTTACTATACGACTTCTTACACTTAGCTAGTCAGTTCTACTCAGTAAGATAAATGCTCGATTACTATTGCATAAGATTCACTAAATTCTAGCTTACAGTAACTAAAAACCTGTAAGATGATTTAAGCATTACAAAATCATATATAAATATGCAATTATCATTAACTCACGATAAACAGTATCATCCTACAGACAAATTACTTCATATACCATACGAAATTCTACACATTTGAATTTTGGATTACATCATAAATCCTTATGAAATACTACACATTTGAATATTTGGATTACATGCAATCCGTCAATTCTATCAATGAGCTAATAACTGTAAAATTAAAGAAATAAATACGTACAACACTAGCATATCAACAGGTTTTTACGAAATTGAATAAACGATACATAGCATAGATCATAAGCATATCAAACACATTTGCATAAAACCAACCAAACAAAATAGAAAATTACATGGAAATTAAAATTGCGTACCTTAATGCTGTTTCTTTTCCACACAATCGTGCATCCTAGCACTATAGCCTGTCTTTTCTTTTCAAGACAGCTATCTGGCCTCTTTACTTGTTAACGAGGGAAAACACTATTCTTTTAGGTTTCCCACGGAGTCAACCTGTCTTCTCTCAAGCAAGATTTCTGACTAAAGAATTTTGACTAAGATCGGTAAATTTAAACTCCCATAACTTCCAAAGTACGCCTTAATTTTGACTGACCAATCGAAAGTAACCGTTCCTAAATTTTCCCCAAAATAATCATGTCTTTCATCAGATTTTGACAGCCTAGAATACGATGCGATCAACTTTCCTTTGAAGATCAATTATTTGACATGCGGTCCTTTACAAACAAATATGGACGGTAATTCTAATGTACTCTCTGCCAAGATACCGTTACAATCACTGGGTCAGTTCTGCTGAACCTTAAACGTAGGTCCTTTTATGTTTCAGAGATGAAATAAGGGAAATATCAAAGTGACCTTTCTCAAAGACTTTTCTGGCTTGACTATGATAAACTTTTAATGCACAATTTATTCAACTTGAAGATTCAGTGCTTCTTCCGAATTGGACACATTAAAGAAACGTTTATGCAACGCAAGGGATTTTACAATTCTTACATAGAAATCACAATCTTTATTGAAATAATATATATTTGAATTACAAGAATACAAAATTGATTTTAATACAATTTCCTAAAAGAATTCAATAATGACATCTTTAATTAATTGTAACAATAGGTACAACGACAGTTTAAGATCTCTAATAATCGATAACACTTGGGAAAACGACAGAGTCAATTTTGCAGGAATATAAAAGGACTTCATACGTAATGGTTCTTCTTGAACACTTGTTTCCAATGTCAGTAAGAGAAATATTAATATATAGGTCTCACCTGTCTCCAGCTTGACACAGAGATAAATCGAATCACAATTGTCGTTGAATCAGTCATGATAACCTCTGCGGCCTCTGTATCAGAATAGATACCTACATGGAATAATTTATTTATTTATTGAAATATTTATTCATTTGTTCATTTATTTATTTATTTTAACTTCATAACCGTAATACTGACCGAATAAGGTTCAAGTTTCAGGATGTGACAATTGAGACACATTTAACATTGTTGTTGTTTCATGATGACACAGGCTGTATCCTTGATTCTTTTAATTGGTGCGTTCTCTTATTGCATCTCATCTCCGTTCCTTATGCATACACTCATGCATAGATACAATACCATTCTGCGTGACTTTGAATTCCACCAACACAGTTACATAACTAAAGAGATTTAGAAAAGTCATTCTTCTAAACAGAGGCTCATCTACAAATTTTGGAAACCCTCCCCTGTCAAAAATTTCAGTAATTCCCACCCACCCACCCCCACCCCGCGCCGAAAAACCTTTGGAATTTTTAATGTGTAGTAGTTACGCCACTACGTCGCTAAGAATGAAAAGGCATATAGCTTATTACTGTCACGTACGAATGCATAGCAACTATATTAGGGTTAAGATATACAGACATATACACGCATAGGAGAGAGTATTTATGTAACATTTAGTCTGCTACTTTATAAAAATAAGTGTACTATGCATAAATTCTTACAGTTTTGATACACATCTGCATTTTGCCAATAATTTTACAATATTGTTATTATTCTGTGAAAGCGTATCACAACAGCAATGTTTATGCTGAACCTAGGTTTACGTCAAAATGGCGTCACTGTTTGTTTTCTTTCTCAAACTGATAGTTGTTGACATTTCCTTCCCCACATTTTTCTATTTGTTATTGTTTATGCATTTAAAAGGAGTATTCTTGAGCTTCCAAAAGTAGTGCGTATCCATTTTGTTGCCTGACAACTGAATGAGAATTATAGGTATCAAAGGTTGTAGGGGCTTTTCATTAAACGGCCGTTGGAACTGGGAAGTGCGGGGTATTTGTTTAGTCGAGAGGTGCAAAAAAAAAAAAATATCTGGATAATATCTTGCTCTTTAGCCATGTAAATTTATACTAGATGATCTACAATACAATACACGTTAATGGTCAAACGCTTACACATACGGATGTGGTACTTTTTGCTTTAGAATACATAGAAAAGCAAAGTAAATGAGGTTTGAAACCTTTCACATTTCTTGCCGTTAAACCTAGAACTACCGAACAAGTTCAGGAGGTCTGGTTAGCAGAGCTTTTAAACTCATTCTACTCCTCAGCTGTGATCCCGAGTTCGATTTACGCTGCCGTCCCTAGCAAAGGTTGCTGTCCATTCAAACAACTTCTGTCGGGTTTCTTTACCTATTTTGCCTCCAACTGCTTGGCGAAAATACTTAATAAGGAATGCCAAACCTTGCTGTACAATCAGCGTAAAATAAATTAAATTAAACTCTACAATTATCACGATGCAGCTGCGATGGCTCATTGAATAGCAGAATCAGACTCACAATGAATTAAGTTAGGGGTTCGATTCCTGCCCTGACCAATCCCAGGTTGTCGTGTTGTTTCTCTGGGCAAAACTTTTAACTCGCGTTGCCTTGGCACTTAATAATCAGTCATGTGCTGATGTATGTTTAAACACTTATAATATAGTTGTTCATCTTCACCGGTACCATACCATCACACCTGATATTAACAGAGTTTTTCACATTTTTGTTGTGCGGTTTTTCACTCTATATTTATTTAAACTGTATTATTTTTCGTATATCGTACATGTCTCATTCGCAAATATTGATCTTCAAGAATATAACGGGACATTGGCACAAATAAAATATTGAAAATACGCATTATATATTTTTGAACATTTCTATATAGTCATCAAGGTCACAAACTTGTAGAATGAAACAAAACGTAAGTTTGGTTTTTTTTAAAAAAATTCTAATTTCTGTCATACAAGACAACGATTCTTTTTATTACCAATGTGCTAAAATTAAGACAAGAACCACGACGCGATACATATGACAGCGTCATCAGGTGTACTCTTTCCCTATTGACCGCTTAACATGAAAATCAAAATATGTTCTGTTTATGTATGATAGATATGGACAGATGGGAAAGACGAGTAGAAGAGTACTGTACCCGAATGACTCGGATATTAACAATCTTTGTTGGAAGTGCCGTTATGGAATGTCGAGATACATTCACATAAATCAAACAAGACGTGCTTTATACGACCTGGGTTCAGATACAATATATACCTGTAAAATGAACGCACCTATTTATACACCTTTACAGTTGCTATGACTTATCAACATTGATGTCATAGAACTATGAAGACGTGAGTTAAGAAAACTTGTGTGAAGATCGATTACAACTTTGATTGCTTAGTTAGCATATCATTTATCATTTTTCGAGCTAAAAAGGCGTCGCAACTATCCACGTAGACCTACAGCTGTACGATATTTTCTGACACAATGTCAATAAGTCTATTTGAGGTTAACACATTATATACTGTTTCTTGTCCATTTTATGGTCATATATACCAAGAATAAGTTGTCACTATCAGAGATATAGGGTAGAAAATGTGACCTTTTAAACATGTGTTTGTTTAAAAAGAACATCATTTCTTCTATAACTATAGACGTAACCGTTGCATGTTAAGTGCAGAAAGCTAAATATTTGTAGATGCTTTTGGTCTGTAAAATGGCAAGCATCAGACATGAATCAACTTATGCATGACAGTTTTATGCGTTCATGGCCTCTGTGGGCGATGAGGCAGGTACAGTTTTACCAATTTAACACTTTTTCTGTACAAATAAACTTGAAAGCGACAGTAAGTGAAATTGATTATTTTTGCGATGTAATTATTGTTTAGCTTTTGATAAATATTTTTACTTGGCACCTATAAATTAAAAGGCTAGAAAAGTTTTGAAATATGCATTCATTCATAATGTTTAAACAAAATAACAAACAAACAACAACAACAACAAAATACTCGCTGCTATGGGTAAACAAAAACTCCTCTCTCTCTCTCTCTCTCTCTCTCTCTCTCGTCTTTGTAGTATGTTTCTCATTTTAGTCACAGCACTGTCATTTGCCGGCAATGGGCATGTCCTTAAAATTGTTTTATCATTTGTATTATATACCTTATGGAAAACATTTTGTTCATATCCATCTGTGAAATCCTCATCCTTGACGGGGAAAAAGGCACAGAGCCATCTGTGAAATCCTCACCCTTGACTGGGATGAAAGCACAGCGCCATCTGTGAAATCCTGTGAAATCCTTGATGAGGATGAAAGGCACAGAGCCATCTGTAAATCCTCACCCTTGATGAGGATGAAAGGCACAGAGCCATCTGTGAAATTCTCACCCTTGATGGGGATGAAAGGCAGCAGTGATATACTGGATCTCAGTGCCATATTACCAAATAGGCAGAGTAGGCACCAGCCTATGAGCCCCACGCCTTTTAAGGGCCCCGCGACAACGGATCAAAATAATATTGAATTGATTTGATCTTGACGTATTAGGAGATACTTTGCCGGGGGGGGGGGGCGGGGCGAGATTTCGACTGCCTAGGGGCCTCCACAGGGTTTAATCCGGCACTGCTGTATCTGGAAACATACAGAAAAATAGAAGCTTTCATGGCTGGGCTAATTGCCTAGATTTTAATGTTGGCTTTCAGTTACGCAAAGTTCGTTCTTTGCGTCGTCGACACATGAATAGCATAACAACAAATTAAACTTATTTTTAATATACCATACCAATTACGGTACCAAGGCTGGTGACATTAGATTCAGCGTTAACAATTTATAAGTCAATACAAATATCAAATATTCTTAATTGTTGATAAAAACTAGCAGGTTTCAAGTTTAGGTGAGAGAGAGAGAGAGAGAGAGAGAGAGAGAGAGAGATATATTGTATATCTGCATATGTACACATTCATACAAGCATATAAAAACCCTCCCTTATTATATGTGATGTTGAAACAAAATAAAAACAAAACACATAAAAATATAACTTTGTTTCTATTCCTATGTAACCAATCCTTATGCATAATGCATCGCCATCCATCTGCAGTTTCTTAAGGTAATATTGAAGTCCAAAGATTTTATTACATATACGGCTTACAAAGATTACTTGTTGTATTTTCACAGTCTTAAATATTTGCTTTTATGGATTTACATTCAGTTGTCTTTTAATCTATGTAAGCATATATAACTTTATGTTTAAATATAAAACTACAAATTGTACATACACGCATACGTACATATAAAATGCCCTGCACAACACAAACCTGTTGGTATATCAAATTGTGATCGATGAATTTCCACTTATTAATCATTAACCCAATTTTAAAATGACTGAAACATGAACTGGATGACACATTTGAAAATAACCTTGCACCAAATAAGCTACAAAAACTTGGTTCGTTGTAAGTGTATGTGTACACTTTTTATGGGATTTATCTACATTGTTCATAATACCAATGATACAAGTTGCAATAGCCTGTCCAGACCTACGGTAAATGGTAAATTTAATGGTTAGAATAGCTCGGCTTATGTGGTTATTCATTGATTCCATCTTATTTCCTCCTTTCTGAGATTAATAACATAGAGAATTGGCACAGACACGGAAATGCCAAGGACAAGCCGTACAATTACATATATAAATCACACACTCGTACATTAATCATACAATCACACAGATAAGTTACATATTCATACTTACTGGTCGCCATGTATAGCCTATCACGTGCTGAAAAATGGCGTTAAATCTCACAACAAGAACAAAAACAAAACAAAAAAAAAAAAAAACAGTTACAGAAATATTTAAATACCCGTTCTCCTTGTTCAGCCCATTCTGCCTTTAATCTTATTGTCACACGTTGCATTTCTTTCATACAATTTCCGCAAAGTGATTCTTTATGTTGTCTTACCATTTGTTAAGTTAACGATTTCACTGAAAAGTTCATAAAATTTATTTCATTATTAAGCTGGATGTTCATGTTCTGTGACTCTTTTAAAGGACGAGTACAAAACGCTTTTACTTATCCTGTGCTAGGATTTATTGTTTCCAACACGATAATACCAGGATATACATGTCATCGAATAAAATATAATTTAAAATCTATCCTCTTTCATATACTTATATAAAAACAACTCCCCTCCACACACACACACACACACACACACACACACACACACATCTTTCGTGGGGTATGGTGGAGGGTTCAGGGATGGGGTGGAGGGGTCGGGGGTTGCACTTACTCCCATCACCTTTCCGATTCGTTCTGAACTTTTCTTCTCCGTCTTAATCAAAGTGGTTTTGTGTTCCTGCGTGTTGATTTACACAGGCAAACACAGCGAGTGCATTTTTCTATACGAACGAGATTATTATGTAAAGCTTTTTCATAATTGTATGTTTTATTTATCCCAATCTACGTTTGAAATTATTCCTTATATCAATACAATAATATACAGGCACATTGCACCCTATTGACCATGCAAAGTGACTATTCGTGCAAGGTTACAAAGAACAGATTAAACAAAAGCCACAAAAAATGTAAAATGTCAGGGCTAGAAGAGTATGCATACAGCAGTATTGATAAGAACTACAATGGATTTTAAACAAGTGGATTTTGATAAAACATTAAAAACTTGCATTTTCACTGGAATCAAATCTATAAGCGATATTACCTTTTGTTTGGGAAGCCGCTGTGGCTCAGTGGTAGCGTGCCGGACTCAGAACTGTTGTTGTTGTTGTTGTTGTTGTTGTAGCGCTTAACGCCATTTTCCAGCACAAGATAGGCTATACATGGCGGCTAGTACAAATGGTGGAGGAAGAACCTGAGAAAATCCCGGAAAGAACCACCGACCCCCGAGAAGCTACTGGCAAGCTTTCTCACATACCCACATTGGCCGAACCCGAGACTCGAACCCACGTAGAGAGAGGTGTGACTCAGAACTGAAAGGGTGGATTCGAATCCTGCCACCGGACCAGCCCCGGTTAGCTACCGTGGTGTATCTTTAGGCCAGGCACTTTACTCCAATTGCCTCGCCACCAAATAACCAATTTGTGTTGATATGCCATAAAGCACCAAACCAAAACAAAACCATTTTGTTTAGGAGTTTTGGACTTCTAAGGCAACCACCTGCGAGGATTATTGGTCGCCGATCCACTGTTTATATCTTTCTTTATTTTAGAGTGTTCTCCATAGGCATAAATACCAATGACATCAATTTACATGAAAGTGCAACCAAAGAGGTGCAACACAAAATATCAGCATAAACTGGAATCATAAAATGATATGCATCTTAAGGAGGTGGGGGCGTAAACAAGTAGGCAAGGAATCTATGGGACGCACCCTTCAAGGTCCTGCATTTTAAGCGTTTTCAGGGCTAATTATAAAGAAAACTTACTCTAGAAACGTTCTGGTTGTTTTGCTCTCATTTAGTGGCGGGGGTGGGGTGGGTGGGGGTGGGTAGGGGATCTCCTACTCGCTCCTCCTGAACCAAGTCAGCATCTCCACTGTCATTTCGCTGATAATATACCTCTTTCGCAATCTCCAGTTGGAGCATTTCTTTTCTGTCTTGTCTCCTGTATTTGAAGGGTGCCTTTGCAATATTTTTAAAATCATAGCTATTATGCAAACATTACCACAAATATTCTCTTTTTTCCAGTCTTTATCTGAACTTTTAATTGTATTTCTTATATTAGGGTCAACAATGCTATTTCAACTTTTATTTTATTTGCTTCTTGTAATGTCACATATTGACTGAAAAAACGGTTGCGGTACTCTCATATGCCACCTGTGTCGGGCATGAGAGATTTTTCATAAATAAAGATTTGATCCGTTCTGCTTCGTTCCGGTAACTTAATATTTACAAAATCCTTCTGGTATGCGTGTTGTTTTTATTATGCATGTCAAACTCGCTGACTGTGACCAAGAGCAAGATATCTAATTACTGTATTTATCCTGAGAAAATTTTTAATTATATTTCATTTGCATTCGACTTTTTCTCACAAACAATGTCTATTAAGTTCAAAATCAGCAAAGTCGTCTGTTGGACAATACTAGTTCCCTATAGTATTTAGTACACATACACGAGATAATACGATTACTGGCGTTATTTTTGATTGTCGGCGGTTGTGAAACTCGTCTATTGAGATTTGCATTTTTATCTGAAACATAACTTTTTAAAGATCTTTTTTAGTTTCAACGAACTTTACTTATTTGCCTTGTAACTACTGAGAAGAAGTAGAAGAAGGACATGGGCAGATTATTATTATTTTAGCTCGGGTAACACACTTTAAAAATGTTGACAATAGACCAGTCCCATGTTTACTGGATACGGCAATATACTGCGAACAATGATGCCAAATGAAATAGTAATATTATAACACTAACAGTCGACTGACATTTATTCCGAGTTGTTTCCGGCAACTGGCCTTTCTCTGTATTTTAGTTTTGTGTCATATATGATCGATTCTCTTGTGGCAATAGAATGGGACTTAAGACCTTACATTTCGATGTGCGCGGAATATCGTTTGTAGTAGTAACCACACTCTTACTGTAAAACCAGTTTTTATTGTGCAGACCGAATGACCCGGTCCCCCACACCATTGCATGACTTGATCCTCTTAAATGAGTGTTTTTGTATTTCCAGAACTCACTGGCGCCATACCCGCTTCCTGCTTTGTGGCTGTTGGCTACATAGACTCCAAAAGCCGGATGAAATCACCATTACATTTGGGATCCAGGTAGTGGCATCTGTTACTAGTATTGTTTCGCTCTCGGCTTAAATGTCGTGATAACGGCCAATGATGCTGTCGCCATTTTGTCAGAGTTTATCACCAAGTCAGCACAGTTGACGAAAGTTTCATTCGTTTCACATATAGTTCAGCAATTTCGAAAAAAAAGTCGCAGTTCCAAGAACTTCCATTAACGCTGATTGGTATCAACATAAAATTGCTAAAACCAATAAAAGCAACAACCAAACAAAAACTCGAAATGTGTTACATGAGCACTAATATCCCACCGCAGTGTTTGGATGACCTAAACGCACAAGATAATGTGTTACAGACGGACGGTGGGACAAGGATATGGATAACTATATGCCCAACCATAGTCGTTATGTGACACGAACAGAGGGTTTATGCTGAAGAGTGTTGCAAGACAGATTATCCTACATACTGAATTACATGTTCTGTCAAAGCAATTCACACACGTACGGTCAAAATATGTCGATAGAAAACTAGATCTGTATGTCATGAGAGCATTCCATTAATAAAAATGACAGCAAAATTTTAATTAAAATTTTATTTTCAACTTATATACTTACATAGATAACTCTAGGTTATAATTTACACCATTAACTCCGCATACCATATACTTCCACCTCCATTATCATCCTCATCCAGCTCCATCCCATATTCCATATAGATCGCTGCTAACCTGATCTATACTATTTAACGATATACTTTTAGTTTGGTTTGTTTTGTGGGGTTTAACGCCATTTTTCAGCACTTCCTAGACTATACGTGGTGGCTAGGATATTTGGTGGAGAATGAACCCTGGAAGACCCCGGAAAGATCCCAAAGGGAAGCTACCGGCAAGGTTTCTCACATACAAACGTTGGTCGAACTTAGACTCAAACTTACGCGGTCTGAGTTAAGATGTGTGAATAATATGTAAAGGCGATCACTTTAGCTCAGTAACCACACACATCTCAATCAATATACACCCGTTAAAAGAAACATAGATGAAATCATCTCATATATTTGCACCTAATAAAAATATATATTTTTGACGCGACAACTCTGACATTCTCTCACCGCCACCCCCACCCCGCATTCGGGGATCGAAACCATTTGTGTCACTTACTCCTCCTCTTAAAACATCATACCAAATATTGATCACCCTCCTTTGATCGGTGTGGATGGAGTCACTAAGCTAACATAAAGACGAATGGGCACACGAACAAAATGACTATCGGTGTGGATGGAGTCACTAAGCGAACATAAAGACGAATGGGCACACGAACAAAATGACTATCGGTGTGGATGGAGTCACTAAGCTAACATAAAGACGAATGGGCACACGAACAAAATGATTATCGGTGGGATAAACATGGCCTATCACAATATATCTGTAAAAGTACTGATATCGAAATGAAATTTACGGTTGCAGTCTATTTATTATCATTTACATGCACTATATTTTCGTTGTGATAGAAAGACCATTTAATTGTATTAGTAGAGTATGAAAACATTAAAATATTTAAGAAAGACATACAGAAAAAGTAAAAACAGCATATAGATATTCGAAGTATCGACATTTTGGCATCCAGTTTCCATGTTCTTGAGGTGCAGATTAAAAACAAAACCCTCACATATGTTTTTTTCAATAATGGTAAAACTGTAGTTAAAATTAGGTCTGTACTTGACAGAAAAAATGTTAATACTCCAAACCATAGTAGCATGACTGTCGCTAGCGAGAACTGCGAAACGTTTAAAAGAGATATCACCAAAAACCTGTGAAAATAGTAAAATGATTCCATTTCCAAGAGCAAGGTCACTTATCTGCCAACCAAGCACTGCAGGCGTGCAAAGCGATGTAACTGTGAAATAAGTCCTGCTACAGAAACCATCGAATTATTTCCCATTGTAAACAAAGTCCCTAACAAGACCAGGGAACAAATAAAGATAGATTTCATTTTCCTTCTAGTAATAAATTTACTGGAATTTAAATAAATCACAATTCTACTGCATATAATTTGTGTCAAAACTATTTTCATTTGAAATATTCAGTGTCTGTCCAACAGTGAAGATGCTCAATATTGCTCTTGGAAATGGAGCCAGTTGAAGGGCATTATCTATTAGTAATGGTAAAGTAATGGTTTGAGATTTGAGTCACAGATCCTGATCACCGCCTTCAATTACCAATGAGTTTGTCTCCGCAGTACACGCGAGTGAATCCACCGTACGGGTCCTGCAAAGTCGTACACAGCGATTGCCTATGAGCTAGAGAAAACCCGGCACCGCCTCAGGCTGGAAGATAGAGTTTCCAAATGTTTATTAGATTTCTTCTGCTTGTAATCACGTCCCTATTTATGTTATGTCTCCGTGTTAGGGCTACGGTTCCGTATTTACGAACGGTGTCATGGAAATTTTCCATATCTGCCAGTACTGTCTCGAAATCCGCCATGGAAATTGTTGTATCTTCGATAGCTATCAAGTACAGCTTGAGATGAGACTGCTTTATGCCGCCAAGTAAAATTCTGAATAGATGCATATTCGAGAATGTAGTCTTAACTAAACTTATTTACCGAAGACGCCAGCCACGCTGATACTACTGATCTGGCAAACTACAAATTCCTACTGTCATGCTTACCACAATTGCTGTGATTGTAATTCCTAGCAACAACAAGGCCAACGGCGCACGGCAGTGATTCTGAAAATAACCGCATACCCATACCCGCGCCTTATGCACGATAAACAAAATTATAATACATTTTCACGACATAGGTGCCTCGCCGTACAAAATGAAGTCGATCAGTGGCCAGTACCCAAGTACATAAAAAACGAACTACACCAGTGGGTGAACCAACTTTCATCAGATGGAACATGATGAACAAAGCTTACCGAACACGAGTCATTTTCGAGCGAGTACATGAGCCTCTGACGTCAATGAGGCTTGAGATGGCCAGGGACGTTTTGGCGACACACAAATAACAATTAAAGATTGTCATGTACGAAGACTGAACTGCATTCTTGATTTGTATTAACGAGTATTGCTACAAGTAGTATTTGTTTTCCGTTAGTAAATTCAGCTCAGATTGTGCCGTGTGTATTTGGGTGGTAAAATAGACTGATCAAATGACACGTTGCATTATGTGTAAACAAACATTACGACGGTGATTGGCCAGTTGAAGTCATCGAAGTTTGTCTGTTTTGATCCGTATCAGAGCCGATTGACTTGAATAAATTGTCCGCATATGGTCGCAAATCCCGTCATTTGAATAGCGTTTATCTCGTTAGTGGCACTTTTGATCAGAGACTGCGGTAATGCCTCAGTTATATTATCGACTAACTGTGCTTGGAAAATCCGATCTATCATGTTCCACATTCATAAACACCTCCTCTGATGTCACAGCTTATGATCTGATTAATTATTGGTTCAACAACAGACCCTTTGTCTGCTTCTACGAGAACGGGCGTTACTGATGTACGAGATTTCAGTACAGCGATCGCGCCGCTTGCGACTCACATGAGATATTTGTACGAGTGAAATAATTAAACACTCGTACCAGCGCGAGCCGTTCAAAATCGACGAGGAGTTGTGTTCAAAATCATACAGGGCTTTATTGATTTTTTTCCCCCGAATACATTCTTGCACTTGATCGCAGATAGTACGGCTTATCTCATCATTAACGACATGGATGCCACAATCAATGAGGCGGTGAATATTAGCATTCACGATATATTCTATGCCACTGATGTCAACACCTGATGTCATCGGGTGTTTGCCGTCTTGCAAAATCTTGGACAGATTCGTCTATTCCATCTCATGAAATATTGGCGAAAATAATTTACGTGTTCGGAGTTCCGACGACAGTTTATTGCACAATCGTTGCTTGGTTTATTTAGTTGTCCATACCAGTACACCTCATTGATCGTTGATGATATGACCCAGATCTGACATATTTCCCATAGATGATGAGATGGGTCTGCATAAACCGATTCGAGGTAGATCCTCTAGCGGACAGAAAACCTACATACTACATAACAGTATATCAATGCAGTTTCCAGTTTACAATGCCACAATATTATGCAGAGAACAAAAGTATTTGTGAAAACGTGGATGGGATGGTGCGACGACGTGAACATGATATGACAAGCATGCGATGATGACATTACAAATATAAGATTAATGCTGATCCGGTGATGACATGATGATGCGCTTATGATGCGGACATGACATGATGATATGACATAACGATGATCCGGTGATATCATCCGGAGATGATGTGGGCATGACATGATAATTATCAAGTGATGATGCGACGATCATACGATGCGGACATGATATGAACGTCTGACGATGCTTCAACGTTGATGCAGCAATAATACGAGGACACAACAACGCGGAAATGATCGATATGACGATCTGGGAATGACAACGCGGCATCGATGATGAGGTGATGGCAATGACACAGTGATGCGATAATGGTACGAGCGTGATGATTTTGTGATGACAATGATGAGGTGATATCCACGGACATCATCGATCCGCCGATCCTGTGAGCACGCGAATGACACGTCAATAATACGGTAAAGACAATTGTGTGGTAATGATGCTCAAGCTGATCACAGTGACGCAGCAATGATCCAGTAATGGTAGTAACACGATTCGCGAACATGACATGATCTGGTGACGGTGATGATCCGTGACGATGACATGACTACGGTGATGTCACATAGTGATGCTGCAATAATGATGATACGTGGCCATGAAACTGTGACGCGGTGATGATCATTAATTATCTTTGATGATCCTGTGATGTGCACGGACATGACAACGTCGATATGATATTGTGCGCGGCGACGTGGCGACTCGGTGATATGATCATGGGATTATGATCCGGCGATACAGTGATGATGCCGCTGTTCGACTGTGATGCGCGTTTGCTCGGCGATATGCCTTGGCAACGACAAAATTAATGATGCCGCCGCATGGTTCGGTGTGTGATTGGGTGGTTAAAACGATGATGCCATGCAGTTCAACGCATGCGTCGATGCAATGAAGACAACGTTATTGTTGTGTCTCAAAACTAAAGCAGTAGCGTCCACGGGTAGAAATATACACTTTGACCAACTTTGCACCTGTATCGGGGCTACCTATAGCTGATGCCTGTAACTGCCGGCGAATCAATAAATCGCGGCGGCTCAGCGGCCATATCTACAGCGATTGATCATTTTCAGCCCAACACTAACTTGGCAGATACATCTCTATTTATACTGTGGACAAGATCATGATAGTTGGAGAGATTATCCACTCCGCTGAAGATTGGCGATACAGAAACATATAATACTATTTATTGTTATGTGTCTTTGATGTGGAAATACGTAACCAAACATTGAATTCGTTTAAGATGACGTACAGATGCTCGTTGTCCTGTTGTACCGAGAGAACCTACTTTGTATGTGATATCGTGATTGACATTTGGCATGGTCATGTTGGCGGCACAATAAAACGTATCATACCTGATCGTCATTGAGTTTAATTTTACATATACTGACGTGATAAAGCCGGATCATGCCAATCATGTGTTATCACACATGCACGTGTGTTTGTTGTTCCGGTGTACAAGTGTAGGCGGTTGTACGAGTTCGATCATGGCCTTTTCGCGTACACGCTGACAAGACCATAATGCCGCGACGCTCACTGGTAATCCATTGATACAGTTGTGCGTGGTAATGACCAAAATTGAATGCGTGCACGATGTGTCATCGGCAATGTAATGATGCGACCGTGATGTGACGGTGATGGGGTGGCCCACTCCAGTTATTATTTGTGCATTTACGGTATGATGTCGCGCATGTATTTGCGATGTGTGACGAGCGACTTGGCTTTGTGTCACCAACAGTCGTTGTTGTAGGTGTGGAAAATGTGTAACGACATGGTATAGAGTAATGTTTTTCCTACCACTGCTTACATCCTAATCATACCCCATCTTCTCCTATTCCACTTCTTTCTGCCCCTCCTACTCCAAGTAAACACTGTTTTGTTTTTCTTCCAAAATCAAGAACGGTTTCCAAAATGTAGGCAATTATTTGTTTGAGTTAACAAGGAGATTTACAATAGCAATACATGCACTTATTGCAACAAGTTAGCTATTTAAAAATACTATGAAAATTGTTTAGTTTTAGCTGATCGTGTCATATTGCTTGTTCTAGAGCTAGAGAGTTGGTTATGTGCATTTTTGATGCAAGCAAAGCAACTAGTAGCAAAACGATATTTAAAACAATTCAACTATCGATGCTCTTGCAAGCATTTGTAACCGCAGAAATGTTCCTTGATTTCGTGGTCGATATTGATTTATTTGTGTGTGTTTCTAAATTTTAAGCATTCTATGCCTTAATCCATCAGACCCAGTGGCTTTATTGATAGAAATTGAATTAATAACATCTTTAATTTCTTTTCCAGTAATAGTAATTTCGTTTACGGTATCAGAGAATATTTTTTAAATAGGGAGAGTAACATTACTATCATCAATAGTTGAAACTGAGGAAAATTTATCGTATAATAAGTTAGCCTTTTCTTTGTCATCATAGATGCAAACCGAAGCATTATTTCTTGTATCTAATAGTGGTGGAACAGAATTTGAAGGATTTCTCTCTTTTAAAAGGGATTTTGTAATTTTCCTAAATCTTTGCGGAGCATTTTTAATAGTCTGAAACTTGCGCCTCAGTATTATCCATATATTGCTGTTTATCACACTTTTTCATGTTGTTTACTTTATTCCTGATTTGCATGAATTTGTTCCAGTCGATTGGACTATTACGATTGATGGCAGATTTGCGTGCACTATCCCCTTTCTTAATTGGCAATCAAACCACGGTTTATCGGCTGGGAGAATTGTTAGTTTTACAAAAAATGCACATAAATGAGAATTGTAATAGTTTGGTTGTAAATATATGAGTGGTAGCAATAGATCTGCCCAGTTAGTCCTGTTATCAGAGCGTTCAATTTGTTAAAATCAGTTTTGTTGTTAATCCAGACATGGCGCATGTAGGCCGCTCGGAGGTGCACATTAATGCTGATTGCTATATTAGGATCACCATGATCACCATGATCACTAAATTCTCTATCAATTTTTAAGATGTCTGTGTGAATTATATTTGTACCATTACTTACAAAGATTGGAACAAGCAAGGTTTTGGCAGTAGAAATAACTCGTGTAGGATTTACATTTTGCAGACTATATCTTGCCATTAAATTAACTAACTTTGAAGAAGTAAAAGTTACAAGTAAATCAGCGTTATAGCCCCTCCCCTCATAATAAAATGTTTATAAATGTGACTGACGATATCAAGTGAAGTTTCAAAGCTTTCCCAGATATGGGCTGGAGAGCAATTTGATCTGTACCATACCCATAAGGCTAATTTATGCTAGGGTAACTTAATCTCAGTCCACATTAGTGGAATGTGGTGACAGCCAAAGTTCGAATTGTTCAGACGTTTGCAAGATAGCTTATCAGGAACGTATACTATGATGACGCCTCCTTGACATTCTTTATCGTTTCTCAAAGATTCTTTTAAACCATCTAGTTTTAAACAAATCACATGGATGCTAGAATTTGAATGTGTCTCACTAAATCATAATATTGAAAATTCCCCTATACTTTCTAAATAATCAAGTCTTTGCCAGATGCTCCTAATATTTAAATAGAGCAACAAAAAAATCATTACCCTGGATAGACCTTGGATTTGTTTCAATGTCCCTACAAAGAGATAGTAAGAGTGAAATCATTAAAATGAAAGAAGTATTCTTGATAAGTAGCAATGCAACAATTGCATTTAATTGCTTATAAAAATATTTCTAAATGTATTTGTGATGTTGATTTCACGCAAAACATTGAACGATTGCTGAATACATCAATGGAGGTTCTATACTGCATTATCGAGTTATCCATTATTATTATTAGGGATTTTAGTATGCGGTGGCCGTTCTCCATTGTGGGTATTCTCTGTGAAGACAGGATCATGTAACATCACATACAAAAGTCTAATTGTACAACACTGTTACTGACATTGTGCATAGAGATTGAGAGACTATTTCGTTTGAAGTTGTTCAAATTCAGCATTCTGTATGACATTCAAACATACTGACGGACCTTAATCCCGTCTCCTTGACTCTTTTGAAGTCTTGTGAATATTTATCAGATTGTCTGCCAAGTTCATCCCTAAGATGATCCTTTTCTTTTGTGAAATTACCTTAAAAGGGACCTGACAATCATCGACGTTTTTTCATTTTATTCTCAGCTTCTTCCATTTACAGGCAATGAAATTATCAGGTGAATGAAAATATGATTGCAAGATGATAAGGAGTACTCAAACAATATGATTTATAAGGTAGCAGAGTTCTTTGAAATGAAATAGTCACATGTATAGTATAGACTCTAAGAAGACCTCGAAACGTCAAGACGAAAAAGACATGCTTAACTTTTAGAGGTCATGATTACTGCAAACACTCTTAAAGTTAGTGTGCAAAAAGTGGATAGATGAAAATAAGAACTTCCTCAAAATGTTGATGGAGGAAAACAGAGACTATCAAAATGAATACACGAAAAAGTACTTAAAAGAAAGATATCACAACGACTAAAATATACAAATTATAATTGCAAAAAGCATTCCAACAAAATAAAATGCCATATATAATGCTTAAAGAAAACTGCGTTTTGTTTAGTGATTTTATGGTAGATAGTTAAACATTGAACAGCAGTGAAATGGATTCAGTGGACACACAAGATACGAAACGTCCAGTGAAATGGATTCAGTGGACACACACAAGATACGAAACGTCCAGTGAAATG
>JAECUM010033126.1:15000-31421 GCA_016617855.1 Megalonaias nervosa | reverse complement strand
CGTCTGTGGGGCTAGACCTGAGAGGAGCCACCATTAGCCAGGTGCAATTGGAGTTCAACGAAAAAAACAGCCCTTCTCAGGGCTAGCCAGATTTCTAGAAAAGAGAGGCTATTCAATTTGCCAATTGGTGTGAATGTAGAGTAGTGTGACTATAAACACTCACTCCTTTACTGATGTGTGTCTGTGTGTGTGTCTGTGTGTGTGTGTGTGTGTGTGTGTGTGTGTGTGTGTGTGTGTGTGTGTGTTTCTTCTCTTCCTTCGTTGGTGTGGATAGTAAATAGGTGTTTGTTTTATGTGTTCTCCTTTGTTGGTGTGGATAGTATATGGGTGTGTGTTTTTTGTTTCTCATCCCGATTGTGTGGATAGTAGATAGTGTGTTTTATGCTTTCTCGTTCGTTGGTGAGGATAGTAAATTTGTGTGTTTTGTGCGTTCTACTTCGTTGGTGTGGATAGTATATGGGTGTGTTTTTCATCTCTCCCTTCGTTGGTGTGGATAATAGATAGTTGTGTTTTATGCTTTCTCGTCCTTTGGTGAGGATAGTAAATTTGTGTGTTTTGTGCGTTCTCCTTCGTTGGTGTGGATAGTATATGGGTGTATTTTTCATCTCTTCCCGATTGTGTGGATAGTAGATATGTGTGTTTTTTTCTTCTCATCCCGATTGTGTGGATAGTAGATATGTGTGTTTTATGCTTTCTCCTTCGTTGGTGAAGATAGTATATCATATGTGAAGTGAGTGTAAGGGATGTTTTCGTTCACGTCCGTGCTTGACGTATATAACGCGAAACGCTAGTCAGTCTGGCTACCCACGTTGACTAGTCAATACCTATCGAGATGGAAGTATTTAACCAATTTAAAGACAGTTGGTATTGGATGATGGATGGATCATACATACTGGATAGGCTTGAAAAGAAATGGAGGTTCCCAGGCAGCCAAGACTTGGTGACCAGACTGAAAGTAGCCAGTTTTGACTTTCAAGGGATGATAGTGGAGGAAGCGGAGAAGTTTAGAGGCTTAATACAACTAAAATATGTAAGATTGGGAACTTTGAAAGAAGTGATTGATATTGTTATAGAGGTGAGATGTTATTTGGAAGACATATTCCATTTAACCGAGTGGCCTTCTGTCAAAAAAGGCTTAGACGGATTAAAGAATGGAGAAGAGATTATGAAAAAGGTAATGGGAGAATAGGTGAAGAAAATAAAAGAGATATGGACAAAAGAGAGAAAGGAGAAGGAAAACCAAAAAAAGAAAGAGGACTTTGACAGACTGAATAAGAACTGGATGAAAATACAGCAAATATTTAGAGCTATGGGACATGCAGACTGGATACCAGAAGAAGAAGAAAGGAAAAAGACGAAGAAAGGAATCATTGGAAAATTAAGAAGCTGGTTAAGAAGCGGAGACAATAGAAGACAAAAACCAAAGGTCCTTTTCAGGGCCACTCCATTGCCTCGAAAAGATATTTATTTTCACTTTGCCTAAAAAAAAATTTAAAACCCTACTCTACTATTCACTGACACGAACGCGACTGATTCGTGTTTGTATATAGAAATGACACAGGTGGCATGACGTCACGGTACTACACTGCTACATTGTTGCCAGTGTCCAGTACCGTGACGTCACCCTACCTGTTCCATTCCTCTTGTCGCTATACAGGCCCAGGGTGTACTAGTCGCTATACAAAATTCCCATTGTCGCTATATGAGCCCAGGCTGATTTTTTATGGCTATAAATCGTGTCGCCATATGAGCCCGGGGGGGGGGGGTCTGTGATGCTAATTCCCATTGTCGCTATAGTACCCCACTACACTACTAGCGGGCTATTAAATTTTAATCGAATCCGTCTCAGAACCTTTATAAGTAGGCATGATGTTTGTAAGACTATTATATTTGTTACGACTTACAGATCTATCGTATGATTTGTTTACTGGTACACTGCCTCGTGTGGTAACAATAACAACTGCTTCAATTGTTTACCGCTCGCTTAGTTCACTGAACGGAAACTACCTCCTCAGAACCAATCTGATAGGCCATGCAAATTGTCAGCTTCCGTATGTATTTATTCCTATCTGTACATCTTCAGTAAAATAAAATTACAGAATTAGTACAAAAATACCTTGAGATTAATACGAAGAACCATAGCTTTTTTAATATGTTTGGCGCTTTTGGAATATCATGTGTGTTGTAGGTGAGGGTACTTGTATTAGAGCCTATATACAGGCTCCGTATGAGACTTACAAGCAGCCCAATTCCTTGAGACCTAGCGCACTATAGTTGTTGCCATAAGTTTGTAAAGAATAGCAAAGAAACTGATATTGATATGAATAACTTTGTTCTCATAGTTTAAACATCAAGTTAGAAATGGCCTGTCAGTCTCAAAGCCGGATTTAGTACCATGCCACTTGCTTACTGATACACCGAGTTCAATGTCGTCTACGATATGTTCACTACCGAAATGCTTCTTGCATACGATTGGTAGAAAAATAGTTCTTCCAAGTCTTGTTGTTATAACACTGAAAATGAAACATCGTTTATTCATCGGATACTACGGCCATGCTCAATGCATATATGTCAGCTTATGGAGACCTAGCACCGTAGGATCGGCCCACATAGTTTACAGGCATTTAAACACTAGCCATGAGATTCATATGAATAACCATTGATGTTATAATCCTAGGTTTTATAATATTGTGACTAGCTGTAAAGGTCAAGGAAAAGCATGTTTCATAACATATGTATGTAAATATAAGTATTACTTGCAAGCACATTATATACTGTAAGGGTTCTTGCAAAATGCAAATACACTGTTCCGTGCGATTGGGAAGAAGAAAACAGCTATTTTAATCTCTTAGGGCTCATTAAATATGAAAGGAGGAAAGTATGTCTTCGAACCGGTCTAAGAGGCCATACCATGGTGGGAAGAATACCAGTTTCTTGAAACCTGTACCGGTCTTGGAGACCACATCATGGCAAGATTGCAACGTTTTAGCTAGAACAGGATTTGTCTGCTTGGGAGCTGTTGTCCAGTAAGAAAAAGTGAATACTTCTAGGACCAGGTTATAAAAGGGGAAGACTTGCAATACCGTCGCTTCATTACGACTACAAACGCTGAGCTAGAAAGATGACCATTCCACACAGCCGCAAGCTAGCTAGCGGATCAAGTTCAGTGATGTAAGTGTGTGATTTAGATTTTTAACGTACCTTTAACAATTTTTCAGTCATATCGCCACCCTATCACATTATCCTGACACCATGCCAACCAGTCCTAACACTAACCTCTCAATGCTGAGTGCCAAGCGAGGCAGCTGTTAGTACCATTTTTAAAAGTCTTTGGTAAGACTCGGCCTGGGCTAGAATCAGCGACCTCCCGCATCCGAGGCTGACGCTCTACCTCTAGGCCACCGGAGCGGTAAACTCAGTGATAACCTAGAGAGATATGCTGTACCTTGTGTTACGCATATGTAATTAAATTGCTTGTGTGTTAGTTTTAAATTCTTTTCTATTTTAATTTTGTTTCATTATATTTTATTGTAATGATAATTTTACTGGATTTGATATTTTTTCCAGTATATTCAGTCTTTTGTTTTGACGCAAAGGTTTGCTTCATTTTTACTTTTAGCTCACCTTGTTTGAGACGTTTGTAAAAACTAAGCGGAAATGATTGGCTATTACCAAGGTCATTTTCGGCCCACGTGTTAGCTGAATTGTAAACAGCCTTTCTTTTTTTTATTTCCAGTGTGAGAATTTGATTCTTAGATAGGGATATTCTTGCATACGTGATAAGTGACATTTTTTTTATTGCGCAGTTCAAATTAGTGAGCACGTCGCCCTGTCACTTGAGCCACTATGTGATCTAAAATCGAGGCTTGAAACAGCCAATTGGTAGTACATTTAGTCAGTCGTATCTTTACACCTTGAGGGTACAAGGTGTTTCTATTGTTGATGTCAGATTGTTTTGAAGTTCATCTAGTTTTTTGGAATTTAATAATTCATTCTCTAGAAAACTACACAAGTGCTTCATATTTATAAAAGTTCTGGCAGAAAGATATTCAGTGGAAATTTATTCTGGAATTCTAAACGGAAACATTATAAACTGTGATTCAATCGAGGATCTATTGCATTCACTATAACAACCTCATCCGACGTCATCACCTCCGTATTGGAATTTCATCGAGCTTCGAACCTGGATTCAATTAGAAGTGTTTAGTGATAGGACTTATATTTTTTCAACTTTAGGATTAATTTTTGGATTATATTCACAGTCCGTGCGTCCTATTTCCTATTTTTACATTGTTTTCTAAGGAAATAAATTATTTTGTTAAAATATACAAACTTTGATGGCTTCACTCTTTTCTTTTGTTACTTTTGTACGAGCCTACATGTAACACAAAAAAATTGAGTTGCTCGTCATGGGATATATGAATTTTGGCTAAAATGTTTCAGAAAATTGTTTCTTGAAATTTAAATTCCCCTAGGTTTTAAATCCCTTGTACTATTTTACATTTTGTTTGAAATTTTTAGTGAAAAAAACAGGCTTTCATTCACAATGTCATCAAAAGTGGAGATTTTCTTTCTAGTCCTACTCAGGAGCAGTGAATAGTTTGAAAAAAGATGAGTTGCTTGAACTTGCCAGAAAATAAGATCTTTCTGAAGCAAAATCATCCTTAACGAAGCAAGAAATTAAAAACATTTTGATTCAATATTTGGTAAAGAAGAATGTTCTTGATAAAAGTGTTTAGGCTTCGGTCAGTAAGTCGGTATTAGACTCTGACATAAAAGTAAAGGAATTAAAAATGAAATACAAGATGGAATTGGAGTTAAGGAAGCTCGACGTTCAGAAAGAGGAAAAACAAATGCAGTTACAATTTGAAATGGACGAGAGAGAGACAGGAAAGAGAGAAAGATAAAAAAGCAGTTATAATTTGAAGAGAGGGAAAGAGTGAGACAGATGCTAATACAAAAAGAGAAGGATGAAAGGAAATTTCAAACCAAAATGAAAGAAATAGAGCTGGCAAGTGAAAAGCACGATCCCACTTCACATACAAATTCAAGTTTTGACATTATAGAAATATCAGGTTAGTGACCCCTTTTAGAGAAAAGAAGTAGACAAATATTTTATTTATTTTGAAAAAGTTGCTGAAAATATCAAATGACCAAGGGAACATTGGACTCAATTAATGCAATGCGTACTTTTTGGCAAGGCCCGAGATATCTATGAATCGCTGTCAGTACAGCAAAGTTCTGACTATGATTTGGTTAAGGAATGCATCTTCAAGAGTTATGAGTTAGTCCCTGCAAAAACTGAGAAACAATAAAGAAGATGCTGGACAAACTTATGTTCAATTTGCAACAGAAAAAGAGCAGTTATTTCAGAGATGGTGCTTAGCCGAGAAAGTTGAACATGATTATGAAAGTCTCGAACAACTTGTATTCCTTGAAGAGTTCAAGAACTGTGTTCCTAATGACATTAAAAAACATCTTGAAGAGCCTGAGATCGATACCTAGGAAAATGCTGATCTTGTTGCTGACAAGTATTCTTTAACTCAAACAGTTCCAGTTGTAGGCAAATCCTTCACTCAGCAGTCTACTAGTAGAAAGCTGTTTCAGCCTAATACGACTCCTTCTAAAACTCAATCTGGTACAACTTCTAAAAATCAAGCTTCTGATAAACTTGATTCAAAATCCTTGTCTATTCCTACGTGTACCTATTGCAAGAAAAAGGACACGTCATTTCTGATTGCTTTAAATTGAAATATAGGCATCAGAATCAAGATAGACCTATCCCAAATGCTCTTATTTCTAAGAGGTCAAGGTCACGGTCATGTATTGAAAGCAATACATTTGTTGGGTCTAATAAACCTCAGTCTGATTTTATTATGGAGAATTATGAACCATTCATGTCGAATGGTTCTATATCACTCTTGGGTGATTTGGCCAATCCTATCGCTATTAAAATTTAAAAGGATACAGGAGCTTCTCCGAGTCTTTTATTATCAGGTATATTGCCTTTTCCTGAGAAGTCCTGTTCTAATGAGAGCGTTCTCATTCAGAGAGTAGAGTACGGTTTTGTTGATGTTCCTCTGCTTTCTGTAAATTTGTCATCAGACTTAGTTTCAGAACATGTGACAGTCGGAATAGTGTCTACTTTTCTCGTTGAGGGCATTCATTTGTTACTAGGCAACGACCTAGCTGGAGACAAGGTTGTGGTTAATCCACTTGTAACTGACAAGCCTTCTTTGGATCAGAAAGTTGATCATATTGAAAAAGAATACCCTGATTTATACCCAGCTTGTGCAGTTACCAGAGCTATGGCAAAGAAAGCTCTTGAGAATGATTTTGATAAGGAAAATATTCCTTTAGCTGACACATGTATTGGTCACGCTTTTGATGAGGTCACTTTCACTCCTAATTTGGATCAATCAAAAGGTATTGATCACAGTGATCCTCTTTTAAATACTCATTCTCTTTTATCTAATCAGGGTGATAAACGACATTCACTTGTCGTCGAACAGGAAAAAGATCCTGAGATCTCCGGTTTGTTTCAGAGGGCCATTAGTGAAACTGAAGCCACTGAAGTACCTGTCTGTTGTTTTATTAAAAATGGAATTCTTATGAGAAAATGGAGACCTCCCGAGGTACCTGCTTGTGACGAGTGGACAGTGAATTATCAGATTGAAGTTCCAAAATCTTACAGACAGGAAATACTTAGTTTGGTCCATGAAATTCGTCTGGCAGGTCATTTAGGGACAAATAAATCTTATCACAAGATCTTGACTCACTTTTATTGGCCAAAAATCAAACCTGATGTATGTACCTTTTGTAGATCTTGTCATACTTGTCAAATGGTAGGAAAACCCAATCTGAAGATACCTAAGACTCATCTGCAACCTATTCCTGCATTTGACGAGCCATTTAGCAGAATAATGGTAGATTGTGTTGGTCCCTTACCTAAGATCAAGTCAGGCAACCAATATTTGTTGACCATTATGTGTGCGTTAACAAGATTCCCAAAAGCAATTCCTTTGAGGAATATTAAAACAAAAACCATAGTAAAAGCTTCGATAACGTTTTCAACTCAATTTGGCCATCCCAAATCTGTCCAATCTGGTCAAAGGTCAAATTTTATGTCTGGAATTTTCCAGCTAGTAATGCTTGAATTTGGCACTCAGTAATTCAAGTCAGAAGTGAAATTATGGTTTCACAGAACTTTAATTGAGAGAAGGTTTGAGTCTTGTAATAGAGTTTATTCACTCTTGCTCATTCTTCAAAATTTTCTTCAAATTAGATTTTACGGCCCTTACAAAGTAAAAAAGAAAATGAATGAGTTAAATTATAATAATAGTTCTCTGATCTAAATAAATTAATGGAGTACCAGTAAATTGAGAGAGATAGCCAAGTAAATCATGCAATTAATTTAGTTGTACCTGTCCCACAAACTGAGGATTTAAGTGAAGAAATTCAATCGGACACTGTTGATCTTGGAGCAACAAATCTTCGGAATTCGGAAATTATGAAAAATCTGGATCAGAAACTTTTACATTTGCAACAACAAGAAAGAAATGAACTTAAACAGTTATTATTCGAATATGAGTACTTGTTTCCTGATATTCCTACGAGGACAAACAAAATTTTTCATGATGTCGAAATAGTAGATTCAAAACCTGTGAAACAACACCCATACAGGATGAACCCTCTCAAACAGGAATACTTGAAAAAGGAAATTCAGTATTTGCTGGAGAACGATTTCATAGAGCCCAGTAAAAGTGATTGGAGTTCACCATGTATACTTGTTCTAAAACCAGATTAAACTTTCCGTATGTGCACTGATTATAGGAATGTGAACAGTGTCACAAAAACTGATTCATTTCCATTAGCAAGAATCGATGACTGTATTGATAAAATTGGAAACGCCAAGTATGTCACCAAATCTGACCTTCTAAAAGGATTTTGGCAAATTCCACTAATGGAAAGGGCAAAGGAAATTTCGGCATTTGTGATTCCAGATGGACTCTATCAATATAAAGTAATGCCGTTTTGGTGATGAAGGGCTCGCCAAGTACTGTTCAATGCTTGATGAATATGATTACCTCTGGTCTAGATAATTATGATGCTTACATTGATGATGTCATCATCTACAGTGACACCTGGGAAGAACATCTAGCCACGATTCGGAAATTCTTCGACAGATTCACTGATGCAAATTTGACAATTAATTTATCTAAATGTGAGTTTTGCCGTGCTTGTGTAACTTTTCTAGGACATATTGTGGGACATGGTCAAGTTAAACCTATAGATGCTAAGGTCAAGGCTATCTCTAAATTCCCTGTGCCTGTCAGTAAGAAGCAACTGATGCGATTTTTGGGTGTGGCCGGCTACTATAGGAAATTTTGTTCCAATTTTTCTAATATTGCTGAACCCCTGACAAACTTGTTGAGTAAGAAAAATAAGTTTCTTTGGACTGAAAAATGTCAGGAGGCTTGTGATAGGTTAAAGGTCATGCTCAAAAGTGCGCCAGTTCTTACAGCTCCAAATTTCAATCAATCTTTTAAATTATATGTTGATGCAGGTGATGTTGGGGTTGGAGCAGTGTTGATTCAAGAAGATAGAAATGGTGTTGATCGCCCAGTGTGCTATTTCTCTAAGAAATTAAATAAGCACCAAAGAAATTACTCAACAATCAAGAAGGAATGTTTGGCTTTAATATTGGCATTACAGCATTTTGAAGTTTACATTAGCTCAGCCCCTTCTCCGGTTGTTGTGTTTAGTGATCACAAACCCCTTACTTTCATCGACAAGATGAAAAAATAAAAACAAAAGATAATTAAGATGGAGTTTGTTTGTGCAAGAATATAATCTTGACATCAGGCACATCAAAAGAAAAGACAATTTGATTGCAGATGCACTTTCCCGTGTATAGAACTATTATTTCATTTACACATTGTATAATTCATAAGAGTTTTCTTATGTAATTTTTATTTTACCTCATGTATAATTTACATATGGTGAAAAGAAAGCTTTATTATATAAATCTTTCTTTCTCTTTATGGGGGGGGGGAAGTGTTATGCATATGTAATTAAATTGCTTGTGTGTTAGTTCTAAGTTCTTTTTCATTTTAATTTTGTTTCATTACATCTTAGTGGAATGATAATTTTACTGGATTTGATATTTTTTCCAGCAAATTCAGTCTTTTGTTTTGACGCAAAGGTTTGATTCATTTTTACTTTTAGCTCACCTTGTTTGAGACGTTTTGTAAACACTAAGCGGAAATGATTGGCTGTTACCAAGGTCATTTTCGGCCCACGTGTTAGCTGAATTGTAAACAGCCTTTCTTTTTTTATTTCCAGTGTTAGAATTATTTGATTCTTAGATAGGGATATTCTTGCATACGTGATAAGTGACATTTTTTTTTATTGCGCTGTTCAAATTAGTGAGCACGTCGCCCTGTCACTTGAGCCACTATGTGATCTAAAATCGAGGCTTGAAACAGCCAATTGGTAGTACATTTAGTCAGTCGTATCTTTACACCTTGAGGGTACAAGGTGTTTCTATTGTTGATGTCAGATTGTTTTGAAGTTCATCTAGTTTTTTGGAATTTAATAATTCATTCTCTAGAAAACTACACAAGTGCTTCATATTTATAAAAGTTCTGGCAGAAAGATATTCAGTGGAAATTTATTCTGGAATTCTAAACGGAAACATTATAAACTGTGATTCAATCGAGGATCTATTGCATTCACTATAACAACCTCATCCGACGTCATCACCTCCGTATTGGAATTTCATCGAGCTTCGAACCTGGATTCAATTAGAAGTGTTTAGTGATAGGACTTATATTTTTTCAACTTTAGGATTAATTTTTGGATTATATTCACAGTCCGTGCGTCCTATTTCCTATTTTTACATTGTTTTCTAAGGAAATAAATTATTTTGTTAAAATTTACAAAGCTTGTTGGCTTCAGTCTTTTCTTTTGTTACTTTTGTACGAGCCTACACGTAACACTTGCGATCGCATCGATGACGTACACTGCGATATGCGCGATATGCGCGATGCAAAACTTCATGGCGGATTCTCTACTACAACCACAATAGAACGTGATGCCCGTCGTGTAACACCCTAAGGATACGAAAGCGATGACGTTCATTACCATGTACCTTGCCTATTTACTGGTTTTCATAGTCAACGTAATAGCATGTATGTATCACCCTACAGATCTCATCTGTGCAAACAACTCGGAATTTCATCGCCCCTTCAGCGAGATGTTACTATGGCTACTATGACTGTAATTCGTTTCCAAACATTCAAAGGAAAAGGGCCGAAATATCTGAATGGATCAACACGCGAACTATTAGCCAGAGCTGGATTTGTCTACTTGGGTGAAAGAAGTATATCCAAGTGCTTCTGTTGTGGTGTGTCACTTTATGAGTGGGAGCAGAAAGACTATGCTTATCCAAGAACATGTTAGATGGTCTTCGCACTATCACTACCTTCCTTTGGTGATGCTCAAAAAGTAATCTCATCCTCATGGATACTCTACAAGAGAATATTCATGGTTTGCCTTTGGAGCTTAGAGAACGACTTTATAAAGAGTTTGTCACGATATAAATAAAACGCAAAGAACAATTTCATCCTTTATAGCACGGATGTTTTAACCATCGTTACCTGAGTGCTATAATATGATTGATTCTTTTGAAAGTGTTCAAAGGGTTAGACATTGCTCAGCTAACCAAGACTCAGAAAACTTTGGATTTCTACTTACACGGCGACATCACAACACAAAATTCCAACAGAAGACTTATTGAATTCCAGAAAACAAAAAACGTTTACATGAACTAGCATCTCTTCAAGATGAACATCTTTAAAACGTGTGGTGTGTGAGTCAGTCACTATCATATGTCGGTCCTACACTGGGGGAAAAGATGCCCTGTGCAAAACGAACATCAATTACCTCCTAAAGTAATATCATTTCTGTGAATAACTAAGGACATTCAGAAGGAGCCTGGCGTGGGTATAACAGTTTAACATATCACGACCTTTATCAGTAGAGTTGCAGCAGATTATGTGAAAGGAAGTCTTTGATTGTGTTCAGATCTTGGAGGATTATTAAACCTTTACAACATTTTTCCATCAATATTTGGACGTCATGTCTTGTGTGTGGTAATGACTACGTTCCTGGGATTTTGTCTGCCAGCAGATTCAGTATCGGCTATTAAGGAACATTATTTGTAAAGGTTCCATGGTTGCTATTCCGATTTTAAATGTGCAAGAGACACTCCTTCTGATAAAGTTTTGAGCTTTTTAATTGATACGTCTTAGCTTCTGCATGAAAAAAGATTTGTGGTGCCTTATCGACTGTCCATACTTAGGAAGAGATGTGTGTTTAACTTGTGTTTTGGATTCAATGCTTCGACGCAAGGAATGTTTGACTATGCCAAAGATATTTGTAAGTGACTAAAAGCCCTAAAGTTAACATGACATTTGCACCCGTTTTAGAAACAGTGGTAAAGAAAAACAAACCGACAGAGAAGGAAACCAAGTTCAGACTGTACCGTCGTCGACAGTAACACCAATGAAAGGCTATTCTTGGACGAAAGATTAGAGACCACCAATAGTGCATAGATTCAAAGAACGTTTGAGCATGTCCCTAAAAATCCTGCGACACACTTTGATATGCAAAGGCGTAATTTGACTTGTTTGCATTTCAATTTGATCATTGTATTTTACCCGTGTACTTAATCATTTGGCTATTATGTGTTTTTGTATTTCTTATGAAGTTGTGACTTTGAAAACCCACTAAACGTGTCTTCAAAGTATAAAATCTCTTATGTTGTCCATGAGATCCACATCTTCGCTATGGCTACATCTTCCTCCTCTTTGTCAGCTCTTAAAATGATCGAGGAAAAGTTAGATCGTCCATGCTGGTAGTTAATATATCTTCGCCATCCCTTTAACATGTTGATTACTGGACTGAGTGCTTCAGGCAATACGCATGAATTTGTCAAACGCGTGATCGAAAACTAACTCTATCTGATCGATTGTCCAACCCAACGTAACGTGTGGTGTTAAAAAGAGTGGCAACAGACTTTCTTTCTTCTTCTAGTAAGTCAAAGAGAATCCATTACATTTATGGAAGGCTTTCCTCGCGAAGACGACGGACTCGTGCCTGACACATCATCTTCGACGACATGTTAGGGAAAGACGAAGAGGAAATTATACTTTCGTTTACACGCAAAGTGCATCATTGTAATGCCAGTATTATTTACATTACTCAAAGTTTGGTTCAACAAAGTAAAGCCAATTGCACTATCAGTCTCAATTCCCACTGCGTGATAGTGTTTACAAGTCCCTGAGATACAGTGTAAGTGATAGCCAAACAGTTAGGAAATATTTGGCTGCTATTTGCGTACGTTGATGCCACTCAAACACGTCATGCATATTTACTTGTCGATTTCAAGCCCACCTCACCCTATTATTTGCGACTGGTGCATGAAAAAACTTTAAAAACCTGCGACATTTCTTTTCTGTCTCGCAGTCGTCGACATGACTAGCCTTCATTCTCATCTACTAGTCAAATTGTTTCGTGCGCTGTACGGCATTAGTCGCGAAAAAATCCACAAGTGCGTGCCCATGTTTTCGAAGCCAGCCTCAAAGAAGTCTTACGTTGGTTCACGCTGTTAGCACGCCAGTTACTTCAAGGTATCATTCACATTCCTCATCAAACCAACGATTTTATGACTAATATAAAGTGGACTTTTCACAACTGGCTGATCTGAGAATCGATACTCAAACCAAAATACAAATCGTTGTGAAATCTGGAGGAAGTGGCTCTTCAAGATTCTAAAAGCATCCCCTGTGGGTGTAGTTTGGAGCACGTATGCCTAAAACGCAAATCATCTTTTTCTACCAAATCTTTGTGGTGTGTTGTTTCAATGGAGCCACCAACGTCAATGTGAGTTTGCAACAAGGAAATGAACAATTTTTGACTATTGTACTCTGTAGTTGCATTGGATACCTTCTACCGGATCCTTCTCTGAATATTCAAGTCACAACTGTAGCCTTGCGACCTACGCCAGTCACCCACAGAACCACAGTACCAGCAAAAGCCCTCGTTTGGAACCTTTGGAAACTCAATTGACATCGTGTGACTCATCGGAAAGCAGAATCATCGAATTATGAATGACCAACTTTAACTTTACCCAGTGACTGTTTCATGGATATGTTTCCCAACAACATTGTGTGTTGTTTCACGGCCAACTTACCTCCAATCGGATCACGAAGCTCAATGGGAAATCGCTTTGTAGAAATCATTCATCCCACACAAGTTCTAAAGACCCACAAAGATCAAAACGCTTTTTTCGTCGACATCCTGAACGAACAAGTGCAGAAATTATCCTCTAGTGTACGAATGTTAAAAAAAAAAAAAAAAACCACCAACCAATTCTCGATTGAACAGCTATACGATTAGAATTCCTGTCGGGTATTATTTTAATGTTCGACGTGTGGTGGAAACGATTGCTGCCATGATCTACGGATAGTTTAGCAAAGCCATGGAGAAAGTCAACAAACCTGTGAAGATCGATTACCATCCCAATGCGCATCGTCTGATCCTCCATTTTTAAGGATTCCTGCGTTGTATTCTATTTTGGGTGGAGTCACCACTAAGGGTCCCAAAAGAGCCATCAATAGCAACGAGGAATGTTTCAAGTATTTTAAATACCATATGAAATTGAAAGAAGGAATGAATTTTATCGTTGTTTACTCGGATGTGGCGGAGTACAAAGTGGTGGGAAACACAGCCTGCCGTTATTGTGTGTCATTCCTTTCAAAGTGGATTCTGCGATGGCTGCTTACGAAAAGGGTGTAAACGCGCACCACACTCAGTGAATTTATACATCCTGACTATTTGCCTATCAATAAGTCGTATTTGTCAGTATTGGTACAAAAGGAGATCTGGGACAAAATAATCCATTCTCGAAAGGCGAAGTCACAGTGAAGCTACGTTTTCGAAAAAGATTCTCCTGCGACTTGTAAGTCGTCTATACTGTTTACCATGGAGTCGCTCGACAACGAGGACATGGTTTAGGAGTATGTTCAAATTTGCATTTCGTACAGACGCTCCCATCACACAACCGATGTTAAGTCGAGGATTGCGCTCTTTGAAAGATGCCGCTTCGACGCACGGAAACAAAGATCCTCCAAACTGTCATCATCGAAAATCCCAAACAAGTCTTCGTTAGAGCAGGCAAAAATGTGTTGCTTAAAACTGGAAAGGACCTTTTAGCTCGCCGAGATTTGCCTATAAATGCGCTGCAGGCTTCTGGCCAAAGCATACCTTCCTCTTCAACGCCACAGCAAGGAAACGGCAGAAAGAGACTTCAACACTGCTCCAAATCTCATAAACAAGTCGCGAGAAAGACTAAGAAAAGAAGAAGAGCTTCAGAATTATACGTATATGAGACTGATCAATTGCCAAGATATTTTCTTTGTATGTTTGGTGTGTGTGTGTGTGTGTGTGTGTGTGTGTTTGTGTGTGTGTTTTTGTGTGTGTGTGTGTGTGTGTGTGTGTGTGTTTCTCTTTCTTTTCCAACAAAAAAATTATTTTCATTCACTAGTGCGCGTTTGTATATACTGGTATAGCAGCGTGTTTATAAATACTTACTACCTTGCTTTTGTGATACTATGTGTTTTGTATCTGCATGAATGTGCTTGTTGTTGTTGTTTTGGAAAGAATATAGAGTATTAAATATGTATGTAATATATTGTGGTCTTTGTTATAGTACAGTGTGTTTGTTTGTAAAAAGTAAAGATATTTTCTTTTAGATCCGCGAAACATTTCTGTTCAGTGTTGTAAGCGGTGTATATTGAAGTTTTCTGTGAGATAAGTTTTCCTTCACATCCGTGCTTTTCGCATATATCCAAATGACCATGAGTACGCACAGGTCACTAATCTCCAATACACAAGCGACGTGTCATTCCAACACTCAACCTACCACCAAAACAACACCGAAGGAGACACCAACACAAATTACATACAAGAAAGTTTTTAAACTTAATGGAACCCACAAGCCAAAAAATAACTCACAATTAACACAAAAACTTAAAGACTATATGACAAACGCATCCAACACATATTAACTGAGAATCAAGTCAGGACAGGAAACATATGTAGCACTTCTGAAGTTCTCTACAGCGCCACTATTCTTTGTTAGGTTATGACCGTACGGAGCATACCACCAACTAGAAGACTGCAAAGCCAAACCAATATTTTGCAGCAGATGTAAAGGATGGTGGCATTAAACCAGGGAATGTAGCTTCAACCCCATTCGTAACAAATGTGGTGGTCAGCACCGAGGGAAATGCAAATACCAAAGTCAGAAATGTGCCAGCTGCATAGGACCGCACCGGCCAAAATCATTCAATTGCCACTTCACCATAAGAGGCGGAAATAAATAATACAACTCATGGAACCAATTCACATCACCTATCACAAGGCTAAAAACGACGTCAACAAGAAAAGGGAAGAAAGAAACAATCCAATAGCGTCAGCCAACGAAACACAACTGGAAGACAATGGAATACCACCGAAGAAGAATGACGTAAAGTTTAAACTCAGTAATACCGCTAAGCAAGCACTTAAGGTAGATACATGCATCAGCACTGCAATTAATGCCAATGTTCTGGTTTCTCACCACAGAAAAATAGGCAATGCCGATAGTCAAGAGACCGAATCCCACAGAACCAACCAAAATCGTATAGTAGCAATAGCACTCTAGGCAATGCCAATAATAAGTAGGTCAAGTCACACACGATTAAGTAAACAGTGGTAAGCGTTGTGCTGAAATACACCAGAGACATCATAGATGGCATTACTGAATCAACCGAGGATATGCAAATCCCAATACAACCACCTTTTCAGCTACTGGGAAAACTTTTAGACACATATTTCCCGGTTTCTTAGTCACAATAACCACAACTGACGAAGTTATTAAATACCATTTTCAAAAGGTAATAGAGACATAAAGCAATCGATAACTATTTGGTACTGGAACTACCGTGGATTACTTGAAAACATCACATAATCAATAATAAAAAATTAATTTTAAAAAAAATAAAGAAGCAAACAAACCAGATATAGTATGCTTAGAAGAAACATGCTTAAACAATTCTAGCAATCTCTGTTAGTGACTCCATCCCCAGTGTTAAATCTTGAAATCACCCAGAGAATACAATAATGCTGATACATTAGACTACCAGTCAATCATAATTAGCACAGGAAGAGCAGAAATCACAATATAAAATATATATGATTATGGAGATAACAATCACTCAACACTAGAAGTGTGCACTCAAATGCTAAACACCCAGAGGAATACACAATACTATATGGGGATTTCAAAGAGAACATTGGGGTAGAAACCACCT